>CM076578.1:120515769-120726625 GCA_034641835.2 Pinus albicaulis
GGGGGAAGGTTAGCCCCCCCCTGTTAACAACGATGGCACCCACATTAGCTCGGTGCAAAGCAACGAAACCGCCGACAAAAGCCAGGAAACGCCGCTTCCTGAAGCGCCGACCACGCAAACTCAGCAAGAGGCGGAGGTGCCCAAGTCCTCCACCTGCAAACCCATTGCTATAGAAAGACCCAAGATTGAACTGCCCAGCCATCGGATAAACGCTCGAATCCAGTACATGAGAGACCACGCTCTCATTGGCAAATTTATCGGCTTCTGGCCGACTGAGAAAGCCCTGTATGGCTGGGTTGCTTCCAAATGGAAGCCCAAAGGGCAAGTTACGCTACAACTTGGACCAAAGGGATTCTTCACAGCGATCTTCAACTGCATCGAAGACAGAAACAGAGTAATGGATGGAGGGCCTTACTTTTTCAACTCCGCTGGGTTATATCTTCGGAACTGGGTAGAAAGATTCAACCCAGACAAAGAAAACTTCAATTGGGCACCTGTCTGGATACGCCTATACTCGCTACCCCTAGAGTATTGGGACGAAGAATCACTCCAAGCAATTGGTAAAGGCCTCGGGGAGTTCATCAAGATCGCAGAAGAAACAAAGCTTCACCGATACACTTCATATGCTCGCATCTGCGTCCAAATGCATCTGGACAAGCCCCTACCGGATGTTGTAAGTATTTACCATGATGATTTTGAATGGATTCAGCCATTAGACTATGAGCATGTCCCTTTCAGATGCAGAAGATGCCATGCACTCGGACATCTTTTCAGAGATTGCCCCCTCACCACACAGGCTCAGGCAAAAGAGGCGGAGGCAGCACCGGAAGCTGATGGTTTCACCAGAGTCACCCAGCGAAGAAGGCATGGCAAGAAACCTTCCACGACAGGTAAGAAACCCTCTCCCTCTTCCACTATTCCTTCCACTAGTAATAGCTTTGCTGCTCTCTCCAACCCTGATCTTGCCTTTGAGATTAATCCTAGCCAGGTTACAGCCCCCTCTCATCCTTCGGATATTCCAAAGCCATCAGCCAAACCCAACCCCGTGCAAACCCCAGACCAAAAGCTTCCTTCTGAAACTAACCCAGACATCCGCTCTGATGGGATCAAGCTCCTACCCTGGCATCCTGCCACAATGGAAGTTGATAACCCTAATACCCAACCTGTTGTCCCTAATGAAGCTCTGATCAGCGGAAGTCAAGAGACTTTCATGGAAGAGGATTCCGAAGGCCTAGACCTAGGCGAACTCGACATATCAGAGCTTGAGGAAGCTTGCAAAAACCATAATTTTGACACCATCAACCCTCATCAAATTGATAAATTAGAAAAGGTCTTCTCAAGCGCCCATCAGCAAAAGAAGCTCAGCATCCAACCTGGCAGCCATTGGGACAGCCTCAAAATCACAAGAGAATCAAGAAAAAGAGGGCGAAAGCCGGACTGGCAGCGTACCATCACCATAGGGCAAATATTGGTCGACTCAGGCCGATATCCTAAGCTTACAAGGTTCTTCAAACCTCTGTCAAACAGTTCCACATGAAGCTAATCTCATGGAACATTAGAGGGCTCAACAGCCCTGGAAAGCACAAAATTCTCAAAAATATGATACATAAAGAAAGACCAAATATACTCTTTCTTCAAGAAACAAAATGTAGCAGTGAAACTCTAGGAACAATCCTGACCAAGGCTTGGCCTAGCTGTAGCTCATCAGCAGTGGATGCCTCCGGTTCTTCAGGAGGCCTCGCTATAGTCTGGGACACTCTGTCCATAGATCTCTCCGACTTTCATGTGGCGCACCATCTTATACAAGCAACTTTCCACCCCATTGGATCCAACATTCATGGGCATCTATCCAACGTTTACTTCCCACAGGACCAGGCAAGTAAAATAGATCTTCTTCAAACCATGGCGAATTTAAATTCAAACAGAACTTACCCCCTATGGATTGTTGCAGGGGACTTCAATATGATCACTAAGATGGGAGAAAGAACAGGGGGAAG
The DNA here is from genome assembly GCA_034641835.2 of Pinus albicaulis. Taxonomy (NCBI): domain Eukaryota; kingdom Viridiplantae; phylum Streptophyta; class Pinopsida; order Pinales; family Pinaceae; genus Pinus; species Pinus albicaulis. The sequence continues at coordinate 120,517,767 of CM076578.1, forward strand.
ACTCAGAGCAGACTAGGACAATGCTCACTTCAGAGAATTCATAGCCAACAGTTGGCTAATAGACATTCCCTTCTCAAACGGTACGTTCACTTGGAACAATAAGAGAACTGGTACTCAACATATCGCCTCAAAGTTAGATCGTTTCCTCATTTCTGACAATGCCATCCACATAGGGGGAGACCTATCGGCTTCAATCTTACCGCAGACAGGGTCGGACCATTGGCCCATTATGCTCCATTGGCAAAATGTTGGCCTTCAATACAGAAAGCCATTCAAATTTGAAGCATTTTGGCTCACTCACTCCTCATTCAGAGATGTTGTCACTCATGCCTGGCAGAGCTTCACACCACCCCCTGGCTCGAAAATGTACCAATTTCAACAAAAACTCAAGCATCTCAAAACAGTCATCAAGAATTGGAACATCTTCGTCTTTGGAAACATCTTTCAAGAAATCAAAATCCTCGAAAGCAAAATGGAAGAAACTCAGCAAAAAATCATAAGTGGAGGAAGAACTGAAGAGCTCGCTACTAAGGAACAAGAACTACAAAAACAACTAGAGGAGAGACATAAGCAAGAAGAACTCCTGTGGCGGCAAAAATCTAGAATAACCTGGTTAAAGGAAGGGGAGAAGAACACAAAATTCTTCCACAGATCAACAATACAAAGAAGAATGCAAAACCGCATCCCTCATATAACCACTCAACAAGGAGCAAAAGTGGAACAACAAGAGGAGATCGAACAAGTTCTTCTGGACCATTTTCAAAGCATACAGCAGGAAGACCATACAGTAGACAGACAGTCGGCTATAGACCAAATCTCACAACTCATTCCCAAGTTAGTCACTAATGAGCACAACAAGATGTTACTCCGCTCTGTCACTCTTCAAGAAGTCGAATCTACAGTGACTCAAATGAAGGACGGCAAGGCGCCCGGGCCCGATGGCTTCACCTCTAATTTTTTCCACAATTTCTGGGATCTTATTAAAGCAGAAGTTTGGCAGCTAGTGGAAGAATCCAGAGCTGCTCATTGGCTCCTCCCCTCCTTAAATGCCACATTCATAGCCCTGGTACCGAAAGAAAAACAGCCTAGTACTCCGGAAAAGTTCAGGCCTATTGCCCTCTGCAACGTGATCTATAAAATCATCTCCAAGGTCATCGCCAACAGACTAAAACCTCTGCTCCCTCTCCTCATATCGCCAGAGCAAACTGGTTATGTAGAAGGACGGCAAATCATGGACGGCATCATCCTCACGCATGAAGTTATTCATTCTCTCAAAACTTCCAAAAAGCCAGGTATGCTCCTCAAAATTGATTTATCAAAAGCATTCGATAAACTAAGCTGGCATTATATTCAAAGCATCCTTTTAGCTTTTGGCTTTGACCGAATGTGGATAAGATGGGTTTTGTCCCTCATCACTACGCCCTTGTACTCCATTCTTGTCAATGGCATCCCTTCTATGCCGTTCAAACCTTCAAGGGGCATTAGACAAGGCGACCCCTTATCACCCTTCATCTTTGTCCTCATGTCTGAAGGTCTCAGCAAGCTCATCCATCATGCTGTCCTCACTAACCATCTGCGTGGTCTCTCCCTTCATGGCTTGCTCACCACTCATCAACAATTTGTTGATGACAATATGCTATTTGGGTTCTCTTCAGTCCAGGAAGCAAAATCTTTCAAAAAAATCCTTAACCTCTTCTCCAAGGCCTCTGGTATGACTGTCAATGTCTCCAAATCCCAACTGTTCTTTTTTAACACCCCCCCTCTAATCCAATCCAGCATAACCCGAATTCTGAGCTTCACTCCCGCCCAAATCCCTTCCAAGTACTTAGGTGCCCCTCTTATAGCCACTGCTATCAAGCACTCCACTTGGAATCATCTTTTGGAAAAACTGGAAGCCCGGCTCTCCTCCTGGACTTATAGAGCGCTCAATATATCCAGTAGACTCATCCTCATCAAAGCGGTTCTGCAATCCATGCCTCTATATCTCTTTTCTGTGCTTGCAGCTCCAAAGTTGGTACTCAATCAAATCAAAAATATGCAACGACGATTCCTCTGGGGCTCTTCAGACCAAAAACGCAAATGGGCCCTAGTCAACTGGAGCACAGTTTGCTCCCCCAAAGCCGCAGGAGGTCTGGGGCTCAAAAATCCCATACACAACAACGAAGTCATGGGGGCAAGACTTTGGTGGAACTGGCTCTCAAATCCTCTGAAACCATGGGCTAAAATATGGACAACTAAATATGCTAATAACAGGCCGCCTGAAGACCTGCTCAGGCTTCACCCCGGAGAAGTCGGCTCACTCATATGGAAGGCCACCAAACAATACTTCGCTCTCATACAGCAGCACAACTTCTGGGAAATAAGAAATGGGCACACAGCCAGATTCTGGACAGACTCCTGGCAGCAACATCCTCAACTCATTGAAATTCTCAGTCTCTCCAACAATGGCCGCCCCAACCCTCTGGAAGAAATCAAAGTTAATCAGAGCTAGACTCACACTGCCATCAATGATTTCAGGCAATGGAAGCACCCCACCTCAATCCTGCCCAATGCTCACAGTAACACTCAGGAAGCTCTCCAACAAGAACTGCAACGAAGGAAAATAAGGTACTCAGAGGAACCAGACGTTCTTCGTTGGGGATACTCTCCCAAAGGTATGTTCACCACGAAGGAAGCTTTCGCTATAATGTATCCTATCCAGCTCCCGAAAGACAGGCTTTGGCAATTTGTCTGGGCTCCAGGTACTTGGCCTAAAATCTCTACCTTTCTCTGGCTACTTAGTCACAAAAGGATCCTTACCTGGGACAACTTGCTCAAGCGTGGCTTCAGCGGCCCCTCTCAATGCCCGAATTGCAAGCAGGATGTGGAAACAACACAACACCTCATGTTGACTTGCCATCTTGCTCATCAACTCTGGGAAAAAATATGCTTCAGAAGTCAACGCAGCAAGCCAAAAGGGGACCTAATCACCATTATGCGCCTCTGGCCCCAGCGTCCTTATAATAGTCCCATTCTTAACTATCTCTGGCAGTTGATCCCAGGCTTCCTCTTCTGGACTCTTTGGAAGGAGCGAAACAGAAGGATCTTCAAACATCAAACAACTCCTTTGGACATCATTTGGGACAACTTCAGCAAAAATCTCCAAGAGACCCTCGCTCTGCATCCATGGCAGGAGGAGGATCTCCCCAAACAATCGAAGGAAGCAACAATATGGCAAAATTGGCAGCTAAGGATAGCGATCACGCCTAACACCTCCAAGCAAAAGACGCCAGGCATCCCAATCCCTTGGACACCTCCCCCTCCAGGCATCTACAAACTAAACTTTGATGGCGCCTCCAAGGGGAATCCAGGCCCAGCAGGCTTTGGCGGCATCCTAAGAAACTCTCAAGGGAACACTCTCGCTATTTACTATGGCTCGATAGGCTGGGACACTAACAACTCGGCGGAACTGGAAGGACTCTGGCAAGGACTTATCCTTTCACACCTGTACAATATTTCGCCTATCATAGTAGAGGGAGATTCTCAGATCCTCATCGCCATAGCTACTCAACTTCTTCAAGGCACCAGAACCACTAAAGTTGCCACTAGTTGGAGAATGGCCTCACGTCTCGACAATCTCAGCAGATGGTTGGACAACAATCAAGCCATATCCTTTGTTCACACCAAAAGAGAAGGTAATAAGGTTGCGGACCTCCTAGCCAATCTAGGAGTCGAAAGCACAGACTCTCTCAATCATGGCCCTCTTCATATTATTCATGACAGGGACACACTCCAGAATTGCATCAAACTGGTGCAAAATGATCAAAATTCATCGGATGCGGTTGGTCATTAGACACATGGGGACAATTGGCCCCGGCCATTTCCCAACGCACACAGCGCGTGGTGGCCACATGGCCCTCCACGGCGCCATAAACACTGCATTCATTCCGCCTGCAGACAGCATTAACTCTCCTCCTCGCCGCCATTACATTCGCCTTATTCCGCCTGGTTCATGCATTATGGACGCCAATTCTTGGTCCGACGCGCTCACCGTCTCTCTGCATAGTTGTATGGCACCCTTGGGCGGTGCGTGCCCTGCCCACTGTGCTGAGCCGAGCGCTCGCACAGTCACAGGCAGGCGTTGTTCACTATACAGCTGTATTGAATTTGCACTGGATGCGCACTTCTCCAATAGTGATTTCTGCCCTGGTGCTTCCACTACTCCTCAACAAACTTCCACCACGACTGCTGATCCGATTCTGTCTGCTGCGCCTCAGCTCATTCCAGGTTCTTTCACTGCTTCGGCTCCTCTCCAGACTCGCGAGCCTCTCGAAACAGTGCCTCTTGGCTCCGCCATGCCTCGACTCAGGCAGCGCATGACAGCCCGTCGTGGCGGCACTCGAGGAAGCTCGGTCGGGGAACACCCTTCTTCCAGCAGACAATTTTCTGAATTTCCCTCCGTTTCTGACCATGGTCGTCCTCCGGCCTCCCTTCCGCCCGAAGCACCCCTTAGCTTCTCCACCCCCGCCCCTCAGCCTGCTAGCAGCCATTACGTTCGCCAGACCACGCAGAGAGCGGAGTTGAGGTTTGATAGTGCCTTCAATCGCCCTTCTATCACAGCGTTTATCACTATAACTCTGCGTGAGGATGCCACCCTTAGCCCTCCTACCTGGACTGCTTCCTCTCCTGCTCATCTCGACCCTCATCCCACCTCTGTCGAGCATCGGTCCACTTCAGCTTCTACGCCTCAAGAGGACTTACCCGTGCTTGCTGGCTTAGCCAATCCCCCCACTGGTCTCTCTTCATTGCAGGTGGACGCTGATGCTGACCAGGGCGCAGAAGGCCACAACAGGAAAACTGAAGCGGAGGATCCTGAAGACGATTTCAGTTGCCCAATAGTGGAGGAACAGCCATCTCCTACCAATTCCAACTGACTCAGCAATGACATGGCGCAGTATGGTCTTTGAACTTGTTTATTTTATTAGCAATGCTGGTTTTCTACAATACATTACAGCTTCCTGGTTTTCGTTAATGATAGTGCTAGCTTTTTGTTACTGTCTCATAACAATTATAACTATTCCACCGGTTTCCCTACACAAGGGCGGTGAGACTGCTATTATAGAGCTGGTTTCCCTATATGGGCAGCTCAGTTTCAGAATTATGCTTGACTTTCAGGCCCAGTTTCAGGCTAGTGCAGTTGAACTGAGGCAGTTTTGTACTATTATATTTACATAAATAGAATTAGCTCAATTTAGAAAAAAAAAAATTATATATAAATATTGGTAATCATTTTATCAAGTAAATTATGAGATTCAAGGATCAAATCATTTGCTAGTCAAGCTAAAATACATATCTAACAAAAGTTCTAATTATGTTGTAGCAAGATGAATAAACCACTATTAGTAGTTCATCCAATTTCACCTCCCATAAATTAAGGTAATGGTTTCAACTCCCATCTCTTTTTTTCAATTTGTTAAAAGAAGACAAAGGCATGACCACTTCCTAGTAAATGAGAGGCTAATAGAGTGAGGAGGTTCCTTTGAATCAATTAACCATCATGTTTATAAATTCATGAAATCCTCATTCAAAAGCGCCAATCATTATAATTTAAATAAAAAGGGTGATTATGATATAAAGCAAATACTACATTTAGAAGTTTAAGGAAACTCATAATAGGAATACTAATTACAATAATATAATGAAGTGAGAATTCTTATGACCTTCATTTTAAGTGGGTCTTACCCAAAGGAGCTCCTGGAATTTTGTAAAACACTCAAAGAACAAAGTTTTGATAATAACTTTGAAGAAACTCATAATAGGAATACTAATTACAATAATATAATGAAGTGAGAATTCTTATGACCTTCATTTGAGTGGGCCTTACCCAAAGGAGCTCTTGGAATCCTGTAAAACACCCCAAGAATAAAGCTTAGATAATAACTTTGCATCTATCTTTACCATCTAAGTCTATAGATACATTAAATTGGTGTCAGAGACTAACCAATCCAATCATTAGATCCTTCATTGATGGAGGTTGTCTACTTGATTGTCATTTTTTCAACACATCAAAGTTAAGAGGCTCATTCTCCCTTCATTAAATTGAATTTGAAGTACAAATAAGATTTGGAAGAGGTCACATTGCTTTAGGAGTAACTAATGCCTCCTAATGCTAGTACTATAATGGTATTTCCTCATCACTAGGGAGACAAAACCCCTTCAATTTTTCATTCTCTCAATTGATTAAGATGTGATAGATATTGATGATAGTTAATAGTCTAAGAGTAAAATCCCTTTTGGATGGATTATTATGATATTACTTCAAAAACTCTCAATATTTACTACATTAGTCTTTATGCCAAAGAAACCACATCATTCCATGAAACACAAATTAAAAAAACAACAACTAGAAAACACCTAATATACTAGATATATGTTACATAATCTAAAATTACGCAAATCACATTTATATGAATATGCAAAAGTTGAAATGATCTAATTTGGTCATTAAAAGTAAGAATGAATAGGAAGAGCCTAGTTTCATGAGTCAAACAAAAAAAAATATATGGAAATGGGACTGACAATGAATGACAATCTAAGGGTCCATCATTTACCCCCAATTGGAGTGTTGCATGCTTCTAATGCAACAAAATTCAACTTCATAATGAATATTTCTCTATTCAATTATCATCATCCTATTGTCCTTTGCATACTTATCTAAGTCCACTTGTCATGTAAAAACCCTTGGTTTATTTTTCATGTAAAAGATATAAGACCAAGGTCATGGGACACGTATTCTAAGTTGAATGGTGGGAAAAAAATTCTAGTGGGTATCACCTTCAGTTTATTTATGGCTAACGAAATTGGCAAAGACAAAGTGGAAATAATTGACATTTATTTATGAAAATAGAGGAAAATAGGAGAAAAAGGTGATGAGACAAATTTGCATGAGAGAGAAATTGAAGGAAAATGGAGAAAATAGAGGCCTCGATGATAACGGTCCTTTTGAGGATCAATTCATGATTTTTTTTAGTTCAATCTTTGGTTCTCTCGTTCATTTTCTCATTCCTTCATGCTCTTGCACACTTAGAGTATTCTTGGAGCATGGTTGGATCACTCTAGTTTTCACTTGGATTGGAGAAAGAAGGAAAAGGAAAACAGGAAAGCACAGGGGAACATGTTGATCAACAACTACAGCTGGATTACTTTGCAAGTAACAGGTTGCATGTGTAATTTCCTTGTTGATTTATGGATGCATGTGGTTTTATGGTTATGTGTTGTTATTGGCATGGAGATGTGTTTGGATTGATAGTGGTTTTAGCCTTACCTTGCAATTTCTTGGATAACCCCGGTGTTGTGGGTTTTTCCACTTCATTGTTTTCTGATTGATGCTCATAACTCATTATGGTTGTGGGTTAGAATAAACGCTCTGGAAGCTTGGAACAACTTGGGTTGAGTTACTAGTCCTAGAGCCTAGGTTGGGACAACAAACGCTTTTGAGCCCTTCGTGGGTTTAGTTACTAGTTTATGGAGTCAGGTTGGACAAATGCTTTGGAGCCTTTCGTGGGTTGAGATACTAGTTTATGGAGTCAGGTTGGACAAATGCTCTGGAGCCCTAGAAAGTTGTGGGTTGAGTTACTAGTTCATAAAGCCCTGGAAAACTTGGGTGGAGATCGATATGGTTGGTGTTAGTGATGTCCGAGCGTAGAGGTAGAGTCATTGTGGTTGTAGGTTGAGGTGGTTTGGCCTCTGGAAGCCTTGGTTTGGTTTTGTCCTGGTTTATTCCATTAGATCCCACATTCATGGTTGGAATATGGCGCGGGGTTGATTGGCTGAAAGAGAGATTTGTTTCAACCCAATCTATGGTCGAGTGGTACATGGACGTCTCTATCTTTGTTGGTATTTTCATATGTTAATATGAGACATTTCCTTATTGTGATCTATGAGAATTTGTAGCAATTATGTTGGCGATATTATGGTTGAGTTTCCATGGTTTCTATGTTGGTTAGTTGCTAGTTATATGTTGGTTATATGATGTATTTTACTTATGGCTCTTGACATGTTTTGATGAATATATGAATGGTTGATGAATGCATGAACTAAGTAGTTGTTGCAGTGATGTGGAGAGGGCATAAAGCCTTCTTGGTGGTTCTTAGATGAAGACTACTCATTTATAATCAGATATTTATTCATGACCTGTACCTTACATGTTTTTCATATGTTTGACAAAATTTCTAGTGCGTTCTAGGAAGTCTAGGTCAAGTTCTAGCTTCATGTTTTAACGTTTAGCTTTTTCATCATGTTAATTATGTTTCTGGAGAGTTTCAGGCAATTATGGGCAGTGGTTTGGACTCTGGCCTGAAAAGGTGGCACAAATATCGAGACTGCATGCTCAGAACTGAAGATTTTAGGTCATAATCGCTGATAGCCAGGCTTATGAGTGCGGTTGGAGCCTCATAACCACATGCATGCCTTATTGTGGGTGCAATTGGGGGTTAGGTGATCCGGATTTATGCAGGAACGCAACAGAATACACATATAACCATAAATACAAAAATTGAGTGTAAATAACACTTTATTTCATTAATATCAAAGAACTAAAATTTGTTTACAGATAGAATGGAAATAAACTAGCTAGGGCGTTGGTAGCTTATCTCTGAGAAGAGATGTGGTGGCCACAAGCCTCTGAACTGTGTTACAATGAGGCTCGAGGGCCTATTTATTATTGAGAAACAATGGAAAACCCTAAACATCCAAAAACCTAACCCTAGGAGATGAAGCACCAAAACTATGGGCTTTGTTTGGGTAAATTGGTACACCAACTTCCCGGGGACGTAACTTTGGCATACGATCTCCGTTTGATGTGCTTAATACCTCGTTAGAAAGATCTATCTGAGGACTACAACTTTTGAGCGAGCAACAATGGTCAACCCATGTTGCTCTAGTTTTTCCCAAAAAATGTCATTTAGGGCCTCATAATGGCTCTGGAAGTTCAGGACCCCAAAAATTGCTAGAAATAGTAAACTGTGCTATAATTAAGGAAACTGAAAAACTGAAAGACACAATGGTGGGTCCCCTAGTGGAATAGGCAAGTGCACACCAATATCCACCCAGATCATTCCTCCTCCCTTAGGAAGAAATGGTCCCCATTGCGTTGAGTTTCTCCATGAGATGAGGAAACTTCTGCTGAACTTGGCCCTTAGTGCAGGAGTTGGCTAGCTTTGACAGCCCGATACATTTGGATATTATGTTGACGAGTGTTCTTGATTTGCATGTCCATGATACAATATGTGGTGGCATGTTCCATGCAATTTAGGTTTAACAATGTTGGTGTGAGTTGTTCTGCAATGTCGGAGGTGTCCAGTAGAGGTGGGAAGTAGGGCCGAAGGCGTTCCACATTGAATACTGGGTGCAGACCAAGGAATGGTGGAATATTGAGCTCGAAGGCATTGCTCCCTACAACCTTGGTAATGGTGTATGACCCATATTGGAGCGGGTGAAGCTTGCGATGGGGTCCAGTGAGGTGCTCCTTCTGCAAATTTAGCCACACTTTGTTGCCCACCTGGAAGTCGTGTGGCACCTGATGTTGATCATGTCATTGCTTGTACTTAGCATTAGATATGTCCAATATGTCATGAACCTATTGGCGGATGTGTTGAATATGCTCAATGAAGTTGTTTTCTTTGTCAGCTTCAGACTGGACTTGAGCCGAATCAGCCTGAGTAGCCACAAATGGCATGGCTACGTCAATTGGAAAAAGTGGTTGGAACCCCAGGCCCACCTGAAAGGAGTTGTGGCCGGTTGAGTTGTGGAGAGCCCGATTATAACTGTGTTGTACATAGGGAAGGCTCTCATCCCATGTACGTGGATGCTTCGAATTGTACATGCGCATAATGTGTACAATCATCCTGTTGACGAACTTTATTTGGCCATCAGTTTGGGGATGGAAAGCTGTGGACTTGGTGAGCTTGGTGTCCAAAATTGACCAGAGGCTGGATCAAAATGTGGTGAGGAACCTATTGTCCCGATCTAATATGATAGACTGTGGTATCCCAAAGTGCACCCACACTCATTCAAAGAATAGTTTAGCAGTGGCTTCTGCTGTGATATTCTTCTTGCAGGCCGACATAATGGCCATCTTCGAGAATATGTCGATGACCACGAAAACAAAGTCGTTTCCATGCTTACTAGAAGGAAGGCCCGACATGTAATCCATGGAGATGGATTCCCAAGGTCGACTAGGAGTAGGTAGCGGAGTATAGAGGCCTTGCTTCTTGATGGTCAATTTGGCAATGGAGCAAGCAATGCAGGATCTGATGTACTTCCCAACATCCCATTGAAGGTTTGGCCAATAGAAATACTTTTTCAGTACTGCCACTGTTTTCTTGACCATGAAATGCCTAGCGACTCGACTGTGGTGTGCTTCCAAAATCATCTTGGCACATTCTCTTGAAGGAACACAAAGGTGTACCAGGTGACATAGTAGTGCATCCTGGAAGTGAAAATTTGGAACTTGCGTACCCTCCAAGAGTGTCTTGTATGTGTGGCAGAATTCCAGATTGCTCTTGTAGAGAAGCGGCCAATCAAAAGTCTCGTGCCCACAAGAGTTGAGAACGGTGGTTAGCGCCACGATCGGTGGTTGCCTGAGGTAGTTTGCAACATTATTGGTGCTTCCCTTCTTATACTTGATGTTCAAATGAAATTGTTGCAGATATATGGACCACTTATGATGGTGATCATTCTACAACTTCCCTTGGGTCTATATGAACTGCAGGGGTCGATGGTCTGTGTGGATGAATGTTTCCTTCCCAAAAATGTAATCCTTCCATTGGTGGAAAGCCTGCACAATGGAATACATTTCTCTGTCATAAGTGGGATACTTGCGGACTATGTTGGACAGTGTCTCACTGTGATATGCCATTGGATACCCCTATTGAGTAAGAACTTCCCCAATAGCATAGTTAGAGGCATTTGTTTCAATCTCAAATGGTTGTTGCAAGTCTGGTAATGTGAGCATTGGGGAAGAGCAAAGGCAATGTTTCAATTCTATGAATGCCTTTTGTTGATATTCCAACCAAAATAATTTTGCTTTCGATCCTCCATTGGCGACTTGAATTAAGGGCCAAGTGATATGAGATAATCCCAACACGAACCTGCGATAAAAATTAGCAAGACCCAGAAAGATGCGAAGCTTTGTTAGAGTGGTTGGGGCCAACTAATCCCGAATTACTTGGATCTTGGTTGGATCCACATGCACCCCTCGTTCATCAATAATGTATCCTAGACACTGAACCTGGGTCATGACATAAGTGAACTTCTCCAAATTGGCGCACAACTTGTGTTGCTGCAGTGTTTGGAGGACCTATCGGATGTGGTGGAGGTGCTCTTCCCAAGTCTGGTTGAAGATCAGGATGTCATCCAAGTACACTACTAAAAATGAGTTGGTGAATGGCCGCAAGATGTCGTCCATCAACCTCATGAAGGTTGCAGGAGCATTCGTCAGCCCGAAAGACATGACTAGCCATTCGAAAAGGCCCTCCTTGGATTTGAAGGCAGCCTTTCACACATCAGAGAGTTTGATTGGTACCTGGTGATACCTGGACTTCAAGTCAATATTGCTGAAAAATTTTGCCCGTTTGAGTTAATCTAGAAGGTCATGAATCCATGGGATCGGGTACCTATTCCAGACAGTGATCTTGTTTAGTGCCCAATATTCAATACAGAGACTCCAAGTCCCATCTTTCTTCTGCACCAACACGATCGGGCTCCCACAGGGCGATGAACTCGACCGGATGTGACCTTTCTGCAATAGCTCCTGAATTTTCCTGTTGATTTCATCATTCTCCAAAATAGAGCACCGATAGAGCGTTCCATTGGGAAACAACGCACCTGGAGTCAGATCTATGGGGTGCTTGACCTAACAGTGTTGAGGCACCCCTGTGGGTGAGGTGAAGATGTCCCCGTACTCCTCCATGACCTTTTCCATTTGTTGTTGTCGTGCGGAGGAGCCCTGTCTAGAGGTCATGGCCACAATATTCTTCTTTCCCTAGGGGCGGATCATCAGGAAAAAAAATTCTCGGTTTCGGAAATGAGCTTACCGCATTGTTTTGAAATAACCAAAGAGATAGCCATAGGCGGTGGTACCTCTGGTATTCTGTACATCTTATTGCCCAAACTAGAAATAACAACACGAGGCCGAGACTCATACACATCATGTTGCTTCCACAAGTATGGTTGGCCTAATAATACATCACAAACATCAAGAGGAGCAATGTCACATAAAACCTCATCTGTTAAGGGCTTGATGTTGTAGGGAAGGCGGCACTGCTGGTTGACGCAGAGATCTTGTCCTTGGTGAAGCCACCCGATGGTGTACGACTATGGGTGTGTTGTGGTTGGCAAGCCCAACCGCTTCACCAGCTTTGATGAAATGAGGTTCTTTTGGCTCCCATTGTCGATAATGAAATGTAGCAAGGAAACCTTTACCCACATCTGAGAGTGGAAGAGACGCTCCTCCTCCTCCAGATGTTTCGGTTCCTCCCTCTGGATCTTTGCAGTGGAAACAGTGGCATTGGGCTTCACATCAATAATCTACTTCCCTTTTTCATTCCCCTTGTCGGGTTCTGATTCAGAGTCGGAGCAAGCATATGGTTCATAAGCCCTCATCTCGGCTACTAGTGAATGCTTGGCCTAACACTCACTTGTGTTGTGAGTGGAGCTCTTATGGAACTCACACCACTTTCCCGTGTCCTTCTTCGGCTTTGTGGTGTTTTTCTTTGCTTGTGGCCTCGGTAGGTTATCTTGGGCCTCCATGCCTTGGCTTTGTCCTTTGTTTTGTGGTTTGGGGGCACCTTTCCCTTGCTTTTGATTTGCAGATCCAAAGTCTCGCTTCTTTTGTTTGAATTTCTGCTCAATGTTTGCAGCATATCGGTATGCCATACCAAGCGAGGATATGTCGAAGAACTCCATTTCCTCCTGAACATATCTGTGCAAACAACTGCGATACTTCAGCACCAAATGTTTTTTCGAATCTTTGATACCCAACTTTGTGCACAGGGTATGGAACAGATTCGTCAGCTCATTCACATCTTGATCCTTTTGTTGTCGCATTGTAGTCCATTGTATGTACTTGTCCTCATAGCTCCCCACGAGATAATATTTTTCCTTGATGGCATCTCAAAAATAATTCCAAGTGGGTACGGCCGAGAACAGAGAGGGTTCCCCCTCATCTTTTTTCTCATAGTAGGTTTCCCACCAATCCTTGACATGGGGGGTAGCTTTGAGAAGTGAAAAAATAATCTTCTCCCGGTCATAAAAGTCATGAACTGAGAAATATCCTTCTAATAGAGTCAACCATCTAATTACGTTGTCTGCATCTATTTTTCCCTCAAATATGGGAATGTCAAAGTTTACTTGTACCTTAAAAGGAGTTGCGCCTCTAGAGTGGTTGCTAGATGCAGATGCGCCGTCGGTGGGTAGTCGTTGAAGGATATGGGAAAAGTTATCCATCATCGTGTTCCTTTTTTTTTGAGGGCCTTCTCTAGCAATATTTTTATAGGATCTCCTACTCCCTCATCTTTGTTTCCATCCCCCATGGGCGGTCGTCGGGGTTTGCGAGGCTGATCTTGCAAAATTTCAACCAGATCGAGCCCTAACTCCTTATACCCCAACCTCGTTGGGGACATGAAAAGAAGGATCGAGAAAGATCAGACCGCTCTGATACCACTAATTCGAATTTATGCAAGAATGCAATAGAATACACATATAACCGTGAATACAAAAATGCAGCGGAAATAACACTTCATTTCATTAATATCAAAGAACTGAAATTTGTTTACAGACAGAATGGAAATAAACTAGCTAGGGCGTTGGTAGCTTATCTCTGAGGAGAGATGTTGTGGCAGACCAATTTTGCTCCTGGTTTTCCCAAAAAACGTCGTTTAGGGCCTCAAAACGGCTCCGGAAGTTCAGGACCCAAAAAATTGCTAAAAATAGTAAATTGTGCTAAAATTAAGGAAACTGAAAAACTGAAAGAAACAATGTTGGGGCCCCAAGTGGAATAGGCGAGTGGCCACCAATATACACTTGGATCATTAGTTCAGTGAAAAACGGTTCCAGCTCAGGATATGATCACCAAAGGTTGTGGACTGACTTCTAGGTGATTTAGTGCTCCTGAGGGGTATCAGTAAGTTGTTGGTTTGTAGGCCTCACTTCCATAATTGGAAATTGGGGGTCGGGCCATGTCATAGTGACACTTGTCTCATGTTTACCCTATCGAGCGTGTGAAATTGGGTAAATGTGGGAGGGGTGGTTATATGTCATAATTTTTGTGATGGCATCCCTAATATGGCATCCTACATCTTATCCCACTATGTTTCATCTCTTCCTCTCTTTATCCATATCTATTTCTCATATGTATTATGAAGATGGAGTGGGGTGTAGAAGAAAAGGGAATATGAACCTCAAGTTAATAAGATTTAGTTCATTTTTGTTAAAGTCTCTACATAGACTTGAGATTTGTAGAGGGACACCTTTAATCTTTATTTGGTGTGAGGTTTTGCCTTCTTGGGGTTAGTTCTAGGAAGTCTAGGTCAAGTTCTAGCTTCATGTTTGAAAACAGCTTTGTTATCATGTTAATTATGCTTCTGGAGAGTTTCAGGAAATTATGGGCAGTGGTCTGGAGGCTGGCCTGAAAAGGTGGCACAAAGATTGGGACTGCATGCCCAGAACTAAAGATTTTAGGTCATAATCGCTGGTAGCCAGGCTTATGAGTGCGGTTGGATCCTCATAACCGCATGCATGCCTTGTTGTGGGTGAAGTTGGGGGTTAGGTTAGTGGAAAGACAACTCCAGCTCAGGATATGATCATCAGAGGTTGTGTACTAATTTTTGGGTGATTTAGTGCTCCTGAGGGGCATCAGTAAGTTGTTCGCTTGTAGGCCTCACTTCCATAATTGGAACTTGGATGTCGGGTCATGTCATAGTGACACTTGTCTCATGTTTGCCCTGATGAGCTTATGAAATTGGGTAAATGTGGGAGGGGTGGTTACATGTCATAAGTTTTTTGATGGCATCCTTAATATGGTATCCTACATCTTATCCCACCATGCTTCATCTCCTCCTCTCTTTGTCCATATCTATTTCTCATATGTATTGTGAAGATGGAGTGGGGTGTAGAAGAAAAGGGAATATGACCCTCAAGTTAATAAGATTTAGTTCATTTTTTAAAAGTCTCTACATAGACTTAAGATATGTAGAGGAACGCCTTTACTCTTTGTTTGGGGTGAGGTTTTGCCTTCTTGGGGTTAGTTCCTCCCAGCTACTTTGGCACCACTGTAAGACTCAATACCTAAAGTTTTTCATAGTGTTTTGGTACTGGACTATAGCCTCCTAAACTTAATTAGGCATGATTTCATAGTACATCTTTTTGTCTATTGGTTTTAACAGTTACCCATAAAATAATACTAGTATCTTCTTCTTTGTACCTTTGGGTTTTAATGACCTTAATTTCTTCATTTTTTACCTATGAGTAGAAGGATCTTAATTGATCATCTCCTACATAAGAGCTATGAGGCCATGTGAATGGATGCAACATAGCACAATTTTGTAAGTAAAATTTACACATCAATTTTTGGCCTTAAAAGGGCGCTTACAATGGATCATGGTGAAAAAAATTCGGTTATCCATTTAGAAGAGTAGATACATGGAAATCTTGTTTAGTTTGGACTTAAGCTACTACTGTCTCAAATACATGTTGTAACTCCATGTTGGAGCTATATATGAGAGCATTTCCTCTACAAGATCTACTACTATAGCAATAGAGCCATCCAAAATAACAATCTACTATTCTAATAATATAGTTATCCAAAATAACAATCTTCTCAACCTTGCTTTCACTTTCTTCTATTTACCTCTCTAGTTACACTCGTAGGTTAAAGTTCTCATTCTCCAATTGTTTTTATGGTATCCATGTGTTGCATTTTTTAAATTTGGGACCTCTCTTCAATATAAGAGAACACCTATTCATGTTGCATTAAATCAATTTTTATATATTTTCTTTTTGCATCTCTCTTTGACTCTCTATAGTACTCCATTATAGGATCTTTGACCTCACCTCCTCTATCTAGTCTAGAAGGTATTATTTGTCTTATCAATTCATATATTGGAAAGTCCTTAGGTGTCTTCCATACCCATTTTAAGACTAGATAAAGAGTTCTCTTCTATGCCACTTGTGTTAGGGCTAGGTAAAGGAATTCTTGTTTCTTGGCTACTTCAAATTTTGTTCCATCATAGCTTCATGATCTTAACGTTTTTAGCTCATAATGAGCTTCCTTGTTTGGAATGCTAGGGGCCTAAAAGGGATGGCACATACTCACTCATATCCAATAGGATAGTAGAAAATATATTTATCTGGATTACTTGTTTATGTAGTAGCATCCTTTGTTGTGTATGCTTTATATTCTTTGCACGATTAGCCCCACACATAATTAGAATGCATTGGCCATAGTAAGGGGCTCACAAGAGGGGCAGGGCCCTCAAAAAAGAACTTGGGTGAATTTTTGCATATGATTTTGGCAATTTTCATCACAAACTTTTCACTTTTAGTAATTTTGTGGCACATGGTGGTTCAACCCATGGTTTTGTAATTCTAGTTAAGAAACTTTGGTTGTATTCTAATCCAAGGTTAATATATTTGGTTTTGTGGATGCCACGTGATACAAATATTGTATTTTAACATTGTAAAGATATAATATACTTAAACATCTTTTTGGCTTTCTCGGTTTGTGTTTTGAGGGTAAATTATTTGTGTTAAATGTATGTGTGCACCATTGCATCTTTTTTGTTTTTGTTAAGAACTTGTTTGCAACAATTAATTATATAGAGTTAAAACCAACATTCTTACTAATTTCCTCTAGTTTTAATTTCTTGTTAGTCTTCCTTTTTTTCTTATCATTGGAGCATACATTGTCTAAAACTTTTTTTCTTTCTCTTTGTTGACTCTACAATGGGGTCTACCTCTTCAAATATATTAACTTGCAAAGCTAAAAATTTCTCTTCACTCTTTGTCAAAATTTATCTCATGAAGCCTCATGTGATTGGTTTGTCAAATGCATCACATATGAGTAGCTTTACAAGCCAATGGTGTGCTAAATTTGTTGGCTTACCTTTCTATACTTTTGTGCTCATATCTCAAAGGGATCGAGACAAGAAATGGGGGACACATAAATTTTCTTCAGGTTGTACTAGGTTGTATCTCCCTTCATATGCTATGTATCTAATTAGGCAGAGGACCAACTCATCCTAAGATTATGGTAAAACTAATACATTTCACACTATATTTGGTATCCCCCATGGATTCATATGCCATGAAAAATGTTTGTTTGGCCTTTAGGTCTAGGATTCTATCTTCCTTGTTCCAAGGTATTCAAAAGGGGACCCTTGTCATTCTTAAAATGCTTTATATATCAAATTGCATCTCTAATCCCCTAACTATAGTAAAGCCTCCTTGGGATTGCCCTTTGGTATCAAGAATTTGGGAAATTTCATGGTTAAGTCATCATTAAAATGTTACAATCTATTCAAAAATTTAATTTATTGAGAATTTATGAATATCTCAACAAATCCAAGGATTCTTGTAAAGGATGGGCGTGCTTGTGGGTCGTCTTCCTTAAATTTTGCCTAACATTGTTATTGTAATGATAATTGCATGTGTATGTTAGGTTGTAGCAACCTTCTTAGATTTTGAGTCCATTGATATTCTAAAAAATGAAATCATGTTGTATCCATGTTACTATTTTTACTAGGAACTAAATTGCAGTAGGAAATATAAACTTGAATTTAAACCCTAGCAACGTTATTTCCTTTAAAGAGAAAAAAAGGTAAGGAATTTAGACACTTAGGTGTTAGTTAAGTTCAACTTGGTCTAATGCATATTTAGGTTAAGTGTGTTTCTTTATTATGCATTGTAATTATCTAATCCAATGGTCGTGATTATGTTCTAGAAATCAAGTGATCCAACAATTCATCGTCTCCTCAATATAATGCCTATAGATGTGTGGTTTGGCACTTGATTGGTCCATGTTCTCTATTTAAAGAACATGGAGGGTCATTTGCTAATGATAGATTGTGAGAAACTCATATTTAAAATATTTTTCTTTTGCATTAATATATTTCTTTGAGTGGCCACATTCATTGGGGTCAATGACTATTTCTCTATTTGAAGGTTTTAACCATGTAACACATTAGTGTTGATTTTCTAGTGCAACTAGGGTTAACAAAATATTTCTGAAATTCTAATAATTACTTTTAATGTAGATCTTATTTTAACTTGTTCCAATATATCATTTAACCCACTACGGGGAATAACCCAACTACCTTTTCAATATATAAATTCTTCTTGTTTAATGAGAGACACACCTAAACTTATCATCAAATTCGGTCTTCTCCTCCAAGTCACCAAAACTGATCTTGCACTTTTCTCTTGATCCTACACTTCTAAATTTCCGGCCTCCTGAAATACTCTGTTATCCAAAATTTCGGTCCTGTAGCAGTTGCCCCAGTAACCCAAAAAATTTCACCCTCGTGCAATAGTTTCTCGAGAAACTGTGAGTCATAGAGAGAGATATTCCTTCACACATGCGAGTTTCTTGAGAGAGATAGGAGAGAGAAAATTCAACGTTCTTCTTCATCCTTCTTTGTACTTCTTATCCTTCGTTCACTTGCTCGTAAATTGTCTTGAGAGAGGAATGAAAATTTCCCAAATGAGGAGCTCGAGTTGCCTTTATATAATAGTCTATCTAGGGTGAATGGATGTGTCTCTTGACTAGGGCTGGCTTGACTTGGAGGGAAGTCGACTTGTCACTTTTGAAGCTAAAAAAATTCATTTTAAAAATTCAAATTTAAATCTTTTAAAAGTTGCAATGGGAATTTGACTCAAAATAAATTTTCCTTTGACTCAAGCATTTATAAATATGCTTTACAATGATAGATATCATTACATCAAGTGGCTAAGAGTACATTATGAATACTGACCACGGTTACAAATTCAACACTTACTCTTAACTATGGAGGTATTCATAATCACTCTCATAAATGTTCTCAAATTGAACAAATTTCTCTAAAGAAAAGGTTATCCATTATTACCAAAATCATCATCCACTAGAGACCATATTCTAGGTAGTACCAAACCCATGGCTATGCCATCAACATATCAGGACTCACTCCTCTAGAGTGATTGGTCCTCGAATGCCATGGCCACGACCTAGTCTATAATGATCGACTCTCAACTAGCAAGCGCTCACGCATTCTTCTTGGTGAGCACTCTACACCAAGACCTCACTCAACCCCTTCTTGGTTGGTGATTAGGTCTAGATGTTGAACCAAACCTCACTCCACCCTACTCAATGTGTGATCGGGGTCCAGGACCTCACTCCACACTTCCCATGGGTGATCAGGGTTAAGATGTTGAAGGACCTCACTCCACCATTATTGTTGTATGTTCAAGGTCCAAAACCTCACTCCACCATCCCTAGTGTGTGATCAGGGTCCAATACCTCACTCCACCATTTTTGGTGTGTGATCATGGTCCTCCTCCAAGGGACACTATCTCAATATTTCATGTTGATCCCTCTAGGTCTCTTAGACCCATTCTCCCTTTCAAGAGAATGTCCACATTAGATAAATTTTGAGTTCTAAAATGGGCCTCCTAAGAAAAATGTACAATCAAAATAAACTTTATAAGAACCAATAGGATTCAAGATGATGATGTCAACCATGGGGGATGATTCATCGTTTTTGGAGTAAAAAATAAAAAATATTAAAAAATAATAAAATAATAAAACTACTTTTTTCAACTCACATCTTCAACTTATATCCTTAAAGTTTTACTCAAATTTTGAGCAGGAGTACTCGTTGGATGCAAAATTTAATTCCTCATCCAAGGAGTACCCATGTTGCATACTTTCGATGGACCTTGCTACATTAAAAACAAGAAATACATGAAAAAATACATGTGCAATCACATTTTTCATGTATTTCTCATTTTTTGTGTAATGAGGTCCATGAAAAGTATGCAACATGGGTACTCCTTAGACGAAGAATCAAAATCATCATCCAACGAGTGTTGTCGCTTGAAATTTGAGTAAACCAAGAAAAGTTGTAAAAATAGTTTTTTCATTTTTCCCTAAAAAATTTGATGAGGTAATCTAATATTATTTTAGTATTTCCACTATTATTTTATAATTTCCTTAGGAGGCCCATTTTAGACCTAAAAAATTCCCTAATGTCTATGTTGTAGAATCCATGAGACCTAGCTTGCCTCTAAAGTATGTGAACTTGTTCCTTGGAAAAGACTTCATTAGAACATCAACTGTCTTCTCATCAGTGGAGATGTACTCAAGGCTTATTGCTCTCCTCCACACCATGTCACATATGTAGTGGTACTTGATCTCAATATGCTTCGACCTATCATGGAACACATGATTCTCTAAACGCTTTACAGAACTTTGATTATCGTAGTGTATCATCGTCGGTTCCATAGGCTTGGCCGAACAATTTTGCAAACAAATTTTTGAGCCATACTGCTTCGATACAAGCCTCATTGGTTGTGATGTACTCTTCTTTAGTAATGTTGAGTGTGATCGACCTCTACTTTCGACTCGTCCACGATATCATAGTGGATCCCAAATTGAAACATAATCTTAAGGCACTCTTTTTGTATTAAACACTTCCTGCCCAATCAACGTCTGTATATCCCTGAAGTTATACATCCTTAGTTGCAACATACCTCAAGCCATAGTTCATTGTGTACCATGAAAATATCTCAAGATGTGCTTCACTACAATCAAATGCTCGTGTATCAATTCCACCTAGAACTAGCTCAATCTATTCACAACAAAGCAAATGTCCGACAGGGTGTTAACCAAATACATCAACATATCAATTAGTCGTTAGTACATAGATGTATCTACCAATATGGAGCTAGAGCCTCTTAACTTATTCAAGTTAGTTGGCATGGATTTGCAATCCATCATACCAAATATATGAAGGATATTTATCACATACTTTCCTTGACTAAGGAAGACTTCTCTAGGCTTCTTCCATACTTCTAACCTCGAGTAATAGTGCATCAACCCAAGATCCTTCATGTCGAACTCAAAAGAAAACAACTTCTTGCATTGAATAATAAGAGTCTTGAAACCTGTCAGAAATAAATTGTCAACATATAATAATAATATCACAGGTATATTCTTCACAACCTTAAAGTAAATATTTGGATCAGTTTTACTTTTGGTAAATCCCAATTTCATGAAATAACTGTCGATATGAGAATACAAATCTCTTGGAGCTTTCTTGAGTCCATACAATGCCTTATTCAATCTGCAAACACGAGACTCCTTTCCATGTACCTCAGATCCTTGAGGTTTCTCTATGTACACCTCTTCATCAATTATTCCATTAAGGAAAGCAACCTTTACATCCATCAGGTATAGTTCCCATTCAATGGAAGTAGCAAGAGAAATAATGGATCTAATGGAGGTGTATCTGGAAACTAGAGCGAAAGTCTCAACATAGTCTTTTCCCTCTTTTTGGGAGAATCCTCTAGCCACGAATTGTGCCTTTTATTTGTTGACACTCCCATCTGCAACATGATTAATATTGTATATCCACTTTGAAGTCACTATTCACTTCCCCTCAGGCCTTAACACAATCTCCAAGACATAATTATTCTTGATTGATTATTATTTCTCATTCATCGCTTCCTTTCACACATGCTGGCTAGTTTCTTCTTCATATGTGGAAGGTTCTTCATTAATGAGTTTTGTCATGAGGGATGCATAGATGGAGAACCTCTTAGGTTTCTTCACTTCTTTAGATGTTCCATCTGGAGCTTCATGTACTTCTTCCTCTTCTAATGTAGATCTAATCCATGCTGATTTCCTCTTGATCTCTGGAACTATAAATGGTTTTTCTAGATCTTGAGGCCCTTCTGGTCTTCCGATACATTCTGTAGAGCTGAGAGTGTTCTTCCCTTGAGGATTATTCTTTTAATTCTTCCAAGGAATCTACAAATACTTTCTTAGACCCCCAATATGTCACTTTATATGATACTCAAAGTTGTTAGGACCTAACACCAAATAGATTTCCCTGTCTCGAGAATGTTCGAGTACTACATCCAACGATATGTATTATCACCACGTCTCATTTGCTTGATGCCATGTGGAACGAGCATTAATGCTCGCTCATTTCATTGTGTCATCGTCTCTCAGCCCCCATCGAGGGAAAATAACAACAACTATTATTTATGTTGAAAATAATTAATATAGAAGTTAAACATAATACATTAAAAAAAAAACATACAACAAGATTCTTAATCATAGAGATTCACCCCCACTTTATCATGAAGCTTCTTAATTTGTAAATAGAGTTTGTTACAATACCATGGGCCAATATTATGGCTCATCAATACCACATGCTTAAAAAACCATTATTCATTTCATGACACTTGTTCATATGATATTATTTTAACTAATGAAATTAATTAAAAGGGGAAAAAAGCCTTTGGAAATAAAATAATCCTTTGATTTGCGTAGTTAAATTCCTACCATTCATCTATAATTATTGATTATTAAATTAAAATTATGGAAGCTTATTAAAAAATAGGTATGTGGAATCATCTCCTATTTTTAACTCTTCAACACAATTAATTTAAAAAGAATAATGTCTAGATATATTTTTTAAATTAAAATGGTTGTAGTTTTTTTTGCAAAACTCTATTTATTTATTTTTGTATCAGGAGAGAAATCGGTAACGAGAACCATTAACGAGAACCATACAATCATAACTGCCACCCAAAATCACAACCGGTAACAAGAACCATACAATCATAGATTGCCACCCAAAATCACAATCGGTAACAAGAACCATACAATCATAGATGCCACCCCTCTTGGCCGACATCATTCCCTGCCAACAATGCCAAGCAAGTTTCATAGGCTTACGTGTGACGAGCTCCCCATGGGGTTTGAACTGGTGACCTTTACAAACAAATGCCTTAATAGAACACTCAATCACCAACAAGCCCCCACCCCGAGGGTGAAAAACTCGATTATAAAACACATAACTATTAATTTTTATATAGATAATTGAAAAAAATTATCAACCCATACCAAACATGCTAACTTATTTCAAAATTAACATTAATGTTTTATATAGACCAGCATAGATTCATCTTAACTCGGGATCTATCAAGAGTTGAGAGGGATCAAATCTCTCTATGTGCAAACCTCTTTTTTTAATGCAAAACTTGAGGAATTGTTTACACCTAGAGAGACTTTATCCCTCTCGACGCTTTAGATCCGGAGTTAATATGGATCTAGGTTGGTTCCAGTTGTGTGCGGCCAAGGAAATTCTATCGAAGATATAATTAATTTTATCAATAATATGTAAATAAATATAATATTAATATAATCATTTTAAATATGTTAAATACGTGTGAGATTAATCTGGTCATTTTAATTTCAAATTTTCTTAGTTACCTTAGGCTGTTGAGATGATAAATATTGTTAATAGATTTAATGATGAAATACAAATTTCGAATACAAAGTGACAATGTAATAGTGTTGAATGATATAAAATGTGAATAATAAGAATGTAATAAATTACAAATAGTCTTCATTGTGATCGATCTCAAACTATTTTCTTCTACTATTCTTATTGTCACCCTTGTTAGTTTTGTCATCTTCTCATATCAATTATATGAAAAGGGCAGTTGCAATCGTAAGCCATTAAGTCTTTAGCTCGAGCTGTTGTAGTAAACACCATATCTTGTCTCTCTTGCTCTCCACTATTAATAGATTGAATTAGTATAACACAAAAATCAATGTACATTGCCAATATTTTTTTGTGTTTACATTGAAATCAATGCACATTGTTAATCCAATCACTTTAAAATTAATGTACCATCATACATTGAATTACATCAAATCAGAAATCAACATCTACACTGAAATCAATGCATTTACTGCAAACAATCAAATAGGAAGAGAAATCACCATGTACACTGAAATGAATACATTTAGTGCAAGCAATCAAATAGGATTAGAAATCATCTACATTGAAATCAATGCATCTAGTGCAACCAATCAAATATAATTAAAAATCAACATCTACAGTAAAATCAATGCATCTATTGCAAGCAATCAAATAGGATTAGAAATCACCATCTACACTGAATTAAATGCATTTAGTGCAAGAAATCAAATAGGATTAGAAATCATCTACATTGAAATCAATGCATCTAGTGCAAGCAATCGAATATCATTATAAATCAACATATACACTAAAATGAATGCATCTAGTGCAAGCAATCAAATATGATTACAAATCGCCATCTACACTGGAATCAATGCATCTAGTGAAAGAAATCTTCTTCCATCTCTCCCCCCTCCATCTATATCTATATCTCTCTCCATCTCTCCTTCTTTATATCTCTATCACACCCCCCCAAACACACACCCTCTCTCACTCCATATCTATCAATATCTCTGTCCCTCCCTTCCTCTCTCCATCTCTCCCTTCACCTTCCATCAATATCTCTATCTCCCTCCGTCTCTCTATATCACCCCAAAAACATACACTATGTTTCTCCAAACTATCTATCCCTCCCTCGCTCCTCCTCTCCCTCTCTCTCTCTCTCGCTTCTTATTCTCTCCCTCTCCCCTGCTTCTCTCTCTTTCCTCATGTTGTGCTCTCTCCCTCTCACTCCATCTTCCTTATCACTTCTCCCCACTCTCTCTCTCTCCACCTTTCTCTCTCTACGTATTTCTTCTTACCTCCCCCTTTCTCTCCCTCCAACTTCATCTCTCTTTCCCTCCCTCTCTACACTCTCTCATCCTCTCTCTTCCTTCCTCTCTCTCCCTCTCTCTCTCACCTCTCTCTCTCTCTTCACCCTCCAACTCTGTTACTATATCCATCCCTCTCTCCTTATCCCCCCCTTTCTCTCCATCTCTCCTTCTTTGTCTCTTTATCTCAGCCCCAAACATACACACTCTCTCTCCATCTCTCCCTTGTCACTCCCTCTCTCTCTCTCCACTTCTCACTTTCTATGTCTTTCTTCTCCCCTCCCTCTCTCCCCCTCCAACTCCAACTCCATCTCTCTATCCCTCCCTCTCTCCTTCTCTCTCCCCCCCTCTCTCCTCCTCTCTTTCAATTCCTCTTTATCATACTTCCTTTCTCTCCATTTCTCTCCTACCTCCCTCTCACTTCCCCCACCACTCTCTCTCTCTCTCTTTGCCCTCCAATCCTCACTCTTCCCCCATCAGTCTCTCTCTCTCTCTCCTTTCCCTCCAATCCCCTCTCTTCCCCCATCTCTCTCTCTCTCTCTCTCTCTCTCTATGTTACTATATCCCTCCCTCTCTCCTTCTCTCTCCTTCTCTCCATCTCTCCTTCTTTGTCTCTTTATCTCACCCCTAAACATACACACTCTCTCTCCATCTCTCCCTTGTCACTCCCTCTCTCTCTCCACTTCTTCTTCCCTCCCTCTTTCCCCCTCCAAATCCATTGCTCTATCCCTCCCTCTCTCCTCCTCTCTCTCCTCCTTCCTCTCTCTCCCTTTCTCTCCTACCTCCCTCTCTCTTCCCTCATCTCTCTCTATCTCTCTCTACCCTCCAATCCTTTCACTATCTCCCTCCCTCTCTCCTTCTCTATCTCCCCTTCCATCTTTGTGTCTCACTCTCCCTCTTTTATCCTTCTCCCCCTGTCTCCTCTCCCTCTCTATTTCTCTCTCTTCATTCCTTCTCTCCCCTCTCCTTTAGTTTATCTCCATCTCTCCCTTGTGACTCCCCCCCTCTCTCCACCTCTATCACTCTATGTCTTTGTTCTTCCCTCCCATATATATCTAGAGTCAATATATGTCATGATATATTATAATATAATAAATTTAATATTGTATTAATCCAATTTATTAGATTTAACAATATTAATATTGTATTAATCCAATTTATTAGATTTAACAATATTAATATTGTAATATATTAATATGAATATTAAATTTAATAATAGTAATATTATTAATCTTTTAATATTAATATTAGGGTTAATAATGTTTTTTTTGCATGGTATTGAAAATAATTTGTCCCATGGTATTAAAATGGAATTTGGCTCATGGTATTAAAATGGTATTTGGCTCATAGGCTTCACCTAAATAAAACCTCTTTTTTTAGTTTTCGTAAATATAAAGAGGTTTATGGAGTAAATATAAAAAGAGGTTTATTTAGTTACCATACTTTTAGTTTATTTATATTTATGTTTAATTACCATATTTCTGGAGTAAGTATAAAAAGAAGTTTTAATTATTTACCATACCTCTGGTTGATTTATATTTTTATTTATTTACCTTACTTCTTTTTTGAGTGTTCGTAAATCTATTAATATTTTAAATTTATATTGTGTTTATACATAACAATAATTAGATTAATTTTTAAATAAGGCTGACATTAGATTAAAAATGTTAAATGTTAAATATTATGTTTACATTTACCTTTTAAGTTTATGTTTACATATTTATTGTTTATGTGAGATTTACCACATATTGAACTATAAAAAGCTTTGAGTGCAATAATTAAAAAAACTAGTCACCCAATACCAAACATGCTTACTCATTTCAAGATATCTATTAACTTGAAAAAAAAAATAAAAAAATTTCCATTTATATATTTTGAATTAAAATTGTTATATTTTTTTACAAATTTTTATGACAAAATTTAGTAATTACTAACCTATATAAATAATTAAGAAGTTTGTCAACCGACACGCTTTCATAAACTTAAACACATTTTGGTCTATTAATTATATATACATTGTAAAATTATAATATTCAAATTTCTTGAAAAACAAATTATTGCTAATACTTTATATTTGATATTATCTTTATCAAAATAGTTTACATGTCGAAGTATTAGTTTTATAATAATCTGAATGTAAAATAACAAATATTGTATTTCTCATGTTTATCAGAAATTGGCTTATAATATTATTGTAATAGTTGAAAACTGAAATATCGAATATTGTGTCTGTAATATTTCTTAGGAATTGACTTTAAATTATTATTACTGTCTTTTTGCAAATCTACATGGCAGAGAGTAGTGAGGAGAAAGCTTGAAGTGGTTTCATGGGGTTTGAGCATAAAATGAGGATGGTTAGATATGGTTTCAGGAAAGCAATCTGCACGGAAAGATGCAGATCGACATTGATAATCACAATTTCCTCTCACCCCGGAATTCACCGAGTCTCCATTCCATTGATTCTTTGGATATTGGCTGGCTCCTCCTCTTTTCCCGCCTAAGGGCATCGACATGACAACCACAATTTCCCCTTGCTGCATTACTCATTTCAGTGTTCGTTCCATTGATTTTCGTGGAAATTACCAGGCTCCTTCTCTTTTCCTTATAAAAAGGGAGCTCTGGCTCTCAACTCCAGATGCATTCTGAAGCAAATCGAATGGTAGCAGGCTCGTCTACCCTGCCGCAAGAATAAGGAAACTTTGCCTCTAAAAGCCAGCAGAATTGTGAAGCAAATCAAAGGAAGCAGCAATAGGAGACCATGGAATTAGAATCGTCACCCCCGTTGTAAGGATGAGCTTGGAAAATCATTTTATTTTCCACTGTTCTCTTTATATTTTGATATATGCTTCTGTGTGTTGAATTTGAAATTATTTTGTGTCCATTTTGAATCGATTGCCAGGCTATTAATTCATCTTTAGTAGGATTTATTTGTAGAATGTAAAAGATTGCTTTTTGTAGGAACTCTACTGTAGGTTTTGGCTAAAATTTGAATTTTTGTGGTGGATAAAATAGAGCTTTTCTTGGAGGTTGGATAGGATTTTGCGGTAAAATTTTCTTTATTACTGGTGCTGATTTCAATGGGTTTGATTCAAGCTGCTGACGCATGCCTCCTAATTCACAGTCATAACATTGGTGACTTCAAGCATTGAATGCTTAACATACTCAAAAAAGTATTTTTATTAAGCATTTGGAAGGTTTGTAGGGTTAATGTCCCTTCGGACTGAGTAGCCTAAACATAGATTATAGAGGACATCCAAGATTAATGCACTGGAATTTTCAGCGCAGTGAGCTCTGTAGATTTGTTGTTGGCTTCTGAAGTAATAAAATCATCATGATGACATTTACTTTGTAATTTTGAGTGGGGTTGTGGTAAGTAATGGTATGGTATGTAATCAGTAATGGGAGTTTGATTCAGACCAATCATCTAGGCTTTGACCTGCTTCTTTAGTATGGTACTAATTTACACAGATGCTGTTGCAGGTTCACTGTTGATCACGAGATTGCAACTTTTCTTGTTTCATGCGGTATACTGTCCAAGGCTTGGGAAGAGTCACGTCTTGCAAACTACTCACAGAGTTATACTCTGAATGAGTATGAAGGCGTTGCATATGTTGCTTTTCCTTCCTGTCACAAGATAGAGGGTTTCATCCAAGAGAGCAAATATGGAGAGTGCAATATACAAACTGACAAGTTATTTTCCGGTTGCCTCAAGGGTAATGATGATCAACCGGCTCTCGTCCATCAGGGAGCTCTTAAGTTGTTTAAGCATATCATGGAGAATACAGATTTCCAAGCAAAGGTAAATTAATTTATCTTTCAGGACTCAGTGATATAGATTGGTGAAAAGAAATGTTTTCTTCATTTGAGTGAGCTTATTGGTTAAGAACATGTGTTTTTTCATGAGAGGTTACAGGTTCGAGTCCAGAAGAGTACAAGACCTCCCTAAACTTTAGCAGTCACAGCCAAGTTAAATGGCTATGTGAGAGAGGTTCCCTTGTCCAACAGACAAGGGATCTTATCCAATTCCTGTGTGGAGGCTGGTCCCTTGTCCCACAAACAGAGGATTTTATCCAACAATTTGGTGTCTTTTTTTTTTCCCTCGCAACATCCCTAGGCAGGCCCACTAGACCTCCCTAAATAGCAGTCACAGCCAAGTCAAATGGCTGTGTGAGGGAGGGTCCCTTGTCCAACAAACAAGGGATCTTATCCAATCCCTGTGTGGAGGCTGGTCCCTTCTCCCACAAACAGAGGGTTTTATCCAACAATTTGGTGTATTTGTTTTTCCTTAGCAACACCCCTAGGCGGGCCCACTAGAAGGGGCCTCATGCCTAGTCGATCCAGTTGTTGGGGCTTGACCCTGATGGAACCAAGGAGAATTGAACCTGTGCCTCATGACAGAGCGCCAATGACTTGGTGGGGGGCTTCAACCAACTAGGCTGCCCATAAAGGCTTACGAATTTGGTATCTTACTTGACCATGGCTTTAAAAATAAATTATCTTTATTTTTTTACAAAAAAAGAAAAAGAAAAAAAGAGAGAGTAACAATGTGTTAATTGATTCCATGATCAAACAGATGCAAATGTATACAGACTCCAAACAAAGGAAGCTCAAACCTGTTATATTTGTGGGTCATTCCTTAGGAGGGGCAGTTGCAATTTTGGCCACACTATGGGTTCT
This sequence comes from Pinus albicaulis, assembly GCA_034641835.2. Taxonomy (NCBI): domain Eukaryota; kingdom Viridiplantae; phylum Streptophyta; class Pinopsida; order Pinales; family Pinaceae; genus Pinus; species Pinus albicaulis. The sequence goes on from CM076578.1 coordinate 120,547,261, forward strand.
GGAAAAGAGGCTGAGGCAAAGCTCTCCTTTTTGTATTACATTTGGATGTCCTTTTGTGGGGATGCAAGACTTCATGAAGCAGTTGCCCGTGAAAATTGGTCAGGGAACTTTTGTCACGTGGTTTCGCAGCATGATGTTGTTCCTAGGATGCTTCTTGCACCAGTTGGGTCAATTGTAGCACCCTTGATTGCTATTCTCCCTTATTGGGAGAGCATAATGGCTAATGATCATGTGCCTGATTCCTTTATTCAAGATGCTTGTAGAATTCTTCTTCAAAATGTCTTGCAGTATACTCGTACAGTGGCAAATTATGGGCCTGACTCTCTAAGGGAGTTAGATGGGGTTATCAAGAGAAGCCCATATAGACCTTTTGGAACTTACATGTTTTGTTCCAGCGAGGGCGCAGCATGTATTGACAATTCTGAGACCGTTTTGAAGATGCTTCATTTCACAATGCTAAGCCATGAAAATCCTTATGATACTATTGTACAGGACTGTTTTTCAGAGCATATAGGGTATGGTTTTGTTTTGGAACGTGTCATAGAAAAGTCCACAAGTAGAAGAAGAAGCGCAAAACCAGCTTTGGAATCCTCTTACAAGATGGGCATATCATTGCAGCTAGAAGCCATTGGTGTTGGACTTCAGGTAATACTCAATTTTGGAAGATTAAAATATAAAAAAAATATGCATGATGTCTTTGTTACTTAGTTACTAAGTAGTGGATTTTTAATAATTAATTGATAAATGTGTTCTTGAATTGGTGATGTCAACTTTGTGCAGAATGAGCATGCACAGATAGCCCTGCAAATAGCAAGAAGTGCAGAAAACAAGCATAGCACAAACGTTGCTGAGCTAGCTTTTGAGTTAAGCCTAAAACAAAGTAGTATGGCAGAGCTTGAATGGTATAAGGAGCGTTGTGAGAAGGACGATGGCATCGGATATTATGATACCTTCAAGGACCAAGGCAGGAAGGATATCCATGCTGATGGCAATAGGATAAAGCTCGCAGGGTTTTGGGATGACATTATTGAAAAGTGGGAAGGTCATGAGTTGCCGGGTGATTTCCAATCCCAAAATAAGTGGATAAATGCTGGCACTGCCTATAGAAGACTTGTGGAACCTCTGGATATTGCACATTATTATCGCATGTCCGAGGGAAAAGGCAATTATATTTTAGATGGAAGACCCAAGCGTCATAAAGTTCTTCAGAAATGGATGGAAGATAAAGAAAAAACACGCAGTTCAAGAGGTAAGAAACCTCGCACAAGGCTGGCATCACTGACTCAGGACTCATGCTTTTGGGCACATCTGGAAGAGGCTTTGAAAGATTTAGAAACTCTCAAACAACAACATCACCACCAAAAGGCCGAAAGCCTTGAAAAGTTTGAAGTTTATGCTACAAAAATCATCAATGATCGCAACATTTCTGTAGATGTTTTCTTGGAAGGAAGCAGCTTCATGGAATGGTGGAAAGAATGGAAAGAATACAAGCAAAATCAATTTCCTGGATGGACCTCTCCTTTGAGCGACATAATGGAAAAGGAAAGTTGGAAGCGCTGAATTTGCGCACTGTTTGGATGGACCTTGGTCCAGTTAGGCTTTTGTCTTCTGTATTATGTTTCGTTTCATTTGTTTACAATTAGCGGGTGGGCTATAATGTAATGTTTTATTTTGATGGTTGGGGAGAAATGTATTTTGTTTAAATTTCCAAGGGTGGGATCTATTGAGGCAGGCACGAACTATGGCATATAGATAGATTCATTTTTTAGTCCATTATATCAGTGATTAATAGATGTGCCAATCCTCAGTGATTGATAGATATGCCATGTGACAACATGGGATGCCGCGTGGGAACAAACTCTGTTTCCTGGATGTGGCTCGGAAGACTATGACTCAGATATTCTCGTTCTCGTGTCACTGGGAAAAACTAGTGTCCTCTATTGGCAAGCACTGCCTCTGCCTCATTGTTTGTTTGCTTGCAGTACATTAGAAATCTATAGGTTATGATTATGATGTTAAATGTATTGATTATAGTGTCAGAATTACATAGTGGAAAAACAATAAACACACATAGCAATCAAACATGAAGACAATAGATTTAACGTGGTTCACTCAACTAATGAGCTACGTCCATCAAACAAAGGCATCGGCAATTTCATTCATCAACAGAAGAATACAACAGCAGAATTACTCATCTGCACTTCTCTTCCACTCACTTCACATCCCTCATACTCAAAAACCTCTACGGGCTTACATTTTATAGCTGGGAGTAAAAACTGAATCATAAATTCAATCACAACAAAATAGGATGCAATAACTCCACATTAGAATTAGATGCAGTCAATTTAGCAACAAATCATATTGTTGTCATATTTATGAAATTTTCTCCAAATTATTATTAGAAATCTCAACAATCTCCACCTTGACAACAATTAGCCTGATACTCTGTTCCATTATTATTTTTTTATCTTTTCTGCAAGCCAAGAGAAGCCAAACACCATCGTAGTTTCTCTAATAAAACTGGTTTCGTGAACATGTCTGCATAGTTTTCCTTTGTATGCACTTTTTCAAGAGAGACTCCCCGTTCAGTGATAACCTATCTTACAAAATGGTACTTTATAGGTATATGCTTTGATTTACTATGATAGGCTGGATTTTTAGCTAAGTGAATTGCACTTTGACTGTCACAAAATAACTTGATGTTGTCTTGCAACCTACCAAACTCACCAAACAAACCTTTCAACCAAACCGCTTCTTTGCAAGCATGTGAAGCAACTATGTATTCTGCTTCTGTAGTGGATAAAGCAACAATGTTTTGTAGCTTTGACATCCAGCGTATAGCTCCACCTGCAAGAGTAAAGACATACCTGAAGTTGACCTTCTCTTATCCAAATCACTTGCAAAATTGGAATCAACATATCCGCAAACAAATTCACTACTTCTGTTATAAGTGATACAGTAATCACTTGTGCCTCTCAGATACCGAAGCACCCATTTCACCACTGACCAGTGTTCTTTTTCTGGATTTGCCATATATCTGCTAACAACCCCAACTGCATGTGAAATATTTGGTCGTGTACAAACCATCGCATACATCAAACAACCTACTACATTGGCATATGGAATTCAAGACATATATTTCTTTTCTTCATTTGTGTTAGGACATAAACTTGAAGAAAGCTTAAAATGGGAAGCTAAAGGAACTGAAATAGGCTTCACATTGTTCATACCAAACCTCAAGAGTATTTTCTCAATATACTTTTGTTGTGATAACCACAGCTTACCATTGCTCCTATCTCTGAAAATCTCCATGCCCAAAATTTGTCTTGCTACTCCTAGATCTTTCATATCAAACATCATAGCCATCTGAGTCTTTAACCTGTTGATCTCTGTTATGTTTTTGCTTGCTAAAAGCATATCGTCAACCTATAACACTAAGATAATGAACATGTCATTACTCAATTTCTTCAAGTAAACACAATGATCATATTCACTTCTTATATCATTTTGACTCATCATGAAAGAATCAAATTTCTTGTACCATTGTCGAGGCGACTGCTTCAGACCATACAATGATTTCTTGAGCCTGCAGACAAATTTCTTGTTGCGATTTTGAACAAACCCTTCAGGTTGTTCCATATAAATCTCTTCATCTAGATCTCCATGTAAAAATGCAGTCTTAACATCTAATTGTTGTAATTCTAAATCAAGTAAAGCAACTAATGCTAAGACAATCCGAATTGAAACAATTTTAACAACTGGTGAAAATATCTCATGAAAGTCAATTCCTGCTTTCTGAGAAACACCTTTTGCGACCACCCTCGCTTTGTACCTGTCTTCTGTATCATCAACACCCATTTTCAATTTGTAAACCCATTTACATCCTACAGTTTTTCTGTCTTTAGGAAATTCCACTAGATTCCATGTGGCATTCTTGTCTAATGCCTTCATCTCATCCTTCATAGCCTCTTTCCACTTATCACTGTTAGAACCTTCTACAGCTTCCTGATAGCATAAAAGTTCATCATCATTAGCGGTTAAAGCAACTGAAGTAACATAATCATCATACTTTTTAGGAGGACGTCTGATTCTCGTGGACCTCCTTAAAGATGTTTCTGGTTCTTCCACAATTTGTTGATTATTATCTGTAGGAACTTCTTCATGATCTGTGTCTGAAACATGTTCATGATCTGCATCTGAAACTTGTTCATCTGGACTATCATATGTATTTGAACTGGTTTCAAACTGAATATGTTGAAACTTAGGTACATTATCCTGTTTCAATTTATCATCTATATCTGGATTATCGAGTGAAGATTCATTGAATTTAACATCTCTGTTAATGATGATCTTGTAAGTAGTAGGATCCCGCAACCTGTATCTCTTAGTCCCATCACCATATCCAACAAAGATATATCTTTTTGATTTAGGATCTAATTTAGAACGCTGATGTTTCGGAATTAGAGCATATGCATCACAAACAAAATCTTTCAGTTTAGAATAATCACAAGGATGACCTTTCCATACCTCTTGAGGAATTTTGCATCCTATTGCAGTTGATGGTGCTCGATTTATCAAGTAACAAGTTGTAGAAACTTCTTCTGTCCATAATTCCTTCTGCAAATTGGCGTTACTCAGCATACTTCTTGCTCTCTCTAAAAGAGTCATGTTCATGCGTTCAACGACTCCATTTTGCTGAGGAGTATATACAGTAGTTTTATGTCTTTCGATCCCAACTTCCTTGCAATAATTATCAAATTCCTTTGAAGTAAACTCACCACCATTGTCAGTTCTTAAACATTTAATGGTTCTTCCAGTGATGTTTTCTACTAATGCTCTAAACTGTTTGAAAACAGTGAATACATCAGACTTTTTTCTTAACATATAGACCCACACTTTTCTAGAGAAATCAGCAATAAAAGATACAAAATATGACGATTCTCCATATGAGGTTGTAGGAGATGGACCCCAAACATCAGAATGGATATAATCAAGGATTCCCTTACTAGTATGTTTTCCAGTTTTAAACTTCTACTTGCTTTGTTTACCATATAGACAATGTTTGCAGAAATCTAATTTGGAAGATTTTAAACTAGGAAGTAACTTACGATCAGATAAAAAATTTAATCTTCTTTCGCTCATAACGCCCAACCGTTGATGCCATAGACGAATAGAATTACTGTCGTTTTCAGATACTGTAGAAGCATGATTTGACTCTGTTCTTCCTTCTAACTGAAAAAGATTTCCAACCTTCTTTGCTTTCATTACTAGTAAAATTCCTTTATAAACTTTCATTACTCCACCTTGAATAAAGGTTTTATATCCATTTGTGTCTAGCACTCCTAGAGAAATGAGATTTTTTCTGAGTTCAGGCACGTGTCTTACATCAGTTAATATTTTATTTGTCCCATCAAACATTTTAATCTGGATGCTTCCAATTCCCACAATATTACATGAGACATCATTTCCCATGTAAACCACTCCATCATTGATTGATTTATAAGATTTAAATCACTCTCTATGAATGCACATGTGATTTGACGCACCAGAATCTAACAACCAATGTTGATCATGATTAGACAAACTAACTGATAACATTTCATCACTCATACCTGAACCGGATGCTGAACCTGTATCTGTCGTGTTTGCTTCTTTCTTCTCTGTCAAAGAGTCTCCTTTGGATGTTTGCTATCTCTTCCAACAGTCCTTCTTCAAATGTCCCGATTTGCCACAAAACCAACGTTTTACCTTACTCTTCTTCCCTTTCGATTTTGACCACGAGTTGTTCTGCTTACTGAAGTGTCTTTCTTTAGAACGACCTCTTACCATCATTGCTTCTGATGTAGAGGTTTCTGAATTAGACCTCTTTCTTGTTTCTTCAGACAGCATAGCTCCAACAACATCATCAAATTCAAGGGTTTATGATGAACTAAGACTTATAGAAGTGACAAAATGATCCCATGACTCAGGCAAAGAGCATAATAAAGTTACAGCTTTATCTTCTGAATAAAATTTTACTTCTATACTTTCTAACTGCACCAAGAGAGTATTAAAGGTATTCAGATGATCAGTTATAGTCGTACCTTCCTTCATGCGCAAGCTGTACAACTGTTTTTTCAGAAGAATCCTATTTGTTAAGGATTTTGTCATGTACAACTTTTCAAGCTTTGTTCACAAACCAGCAGTAGTTTTCTCTGACACGATGTTAAACAAAACATCATCCGCCAAACACAATCGAATGTCGCTTAGTGCTCTATCATCCATGTCACTCCATTCGTCATCTGTCATGGCGAAAGGTTGTTTGGACTTTCCCAAAAGCGCCTTCGCCACACCTTGTTGTACGAGTAGATCGTGCATCTTAACTTTCCAGATCTCGAAGTTATTTTTCCCATTAAAATTCTCGATCTCAAATCGAGCAGTTTGAGTTTTTGCCATATTGAATAGCTTGTGTCAAAAAATCTCCAATCTCAAATCTTAATAAATGAAGATTTTTATTTTTAATCAAAATTAATAATTTTGATAAAAAATGGCCTTCATAAAAAAATTCCCTATGCCCTAGGCCCTAGGCCCAATCTAATGGCATATTATAATAACTTGATATATAATATCGATATTACAATCCTTACAAAACCCATTTAAATCGATATTACAATCAATCGATTTAAATGAATACTAAAGGCATTTTAATAGAACTAAAAAAACAAATCGATTTTTTTTTTTTTTTTTTCAATGGCATTTCACTCACTTTTTATGAACCTTCTACCAGCTCACGGCTTTGCTTTTGAATGGAAATTTCAATAAATCGATTTAAAAATGGCATATAAAAAACAATAAATCGATTTAAAATGGGATTCATCGTTCAACAAGCCAGCGTTCAACGCTGCCCAATCCGTTCAACAGTCAACAAACTCGGGCCTTTAAACGAATATCACCACCCCTTCTCTGCTCTACGTCCACACAGCAGATCTGATTTATCTACCACTTTCAAGAGCTCTCGGACTTTGACATTCACAGCTCACGGCTGTGGCATTCACACGACCACAACCTCAAAAAAACCGATGACAGTAGTGCTACCCAACAGCAGTGAACAACGAACAGTTTTCACGGCTCTGCTGTGACTCCTCCACATGGACGGCGGTTCACCTCATCCACGGCTTTTTCAATTCAATAGTCCATGGGATTTTAATGAACAGGCCGCAGCTCAGAGTTAACGCAAGTAAACATTGGTTACTTGCTGCCATAGACAGCGGCTCCCACGCAGATCAATAATAGCTCCAGCACTTCCATTCATCCCAGCGCCCTTTGGAACATGCAACAGTTATTTCAACAACAAGCAGCGAATTCACATCGCTCTGATACCAAATGTCAGAATTACGTAGTGGAAAAACAATAAACACACACAACAATAAAACATGAAGACAACAGATTTAACGTGGTTCACCCAACCAATCTGGGCTACATCCACCAAACAGAGGCATCGGCAATCTCATTCATCAACAGAAAAATACAACAGCAGAATTACTCATCTGCACTTCTCTTCCACTCACCTCACATCCCTCATACTCAGAAACCTCTACGGGCTTACATTTTATAGCTGGGAGTAGAAACTGAATCATAAATTCAATCACAACAAAATAGGATGCAATAACTCCACATCAAGATTAGATGCAGTCAATTTAGCAACAAATCCTATTGTTGTCATATTTATGTGATTTTCTCCAAATTATTATTAGAAATCTCAACATATAGAAAATTATATATATAAATATATGTAGGTTAATTGGCAATCATTTTATCAAGTAAATTATGATATTTAAGGATTAAAAAACTTGCCAGTCAAGTCAAAATTTATATCTAACAAAAGTTTTAATTATGTTGTAGCAAGATGAATAAACAATTATTAGTAGTTCATCCAACACCATCTCCCATAAACTAAGGTAGTGGCTTTAAGTGCCATCTCTTCTTTGTAATTTGCTAAAAGTTGGACAAAGGCATGACCACTTCCTAGTAAATGAGGGGTTAATAGAGTGAGGAGGTTCCTTTGAATCAATTAACCACCATGTTTGTAAATTCATGGAATCCACATTCAAAAGCATCAATCATTATAATTTAAAGAAAAAAGGGTGATTATGATATAAAGCAAATACTATGTTTAGAAGTTTAAAGAAACTCATAATAGGAATTCTAATTGCAAAAATATAATGAAGTGAGAATTCCTATGACTTTCATTTAAGTGGGTCTTACCGAAAGGAGCTCCTGGAATCTTATAAAACACCCAAAGAACAAAGCTTTGATAATAACTTTGAAGAAACTCATAATAGGAATACTAATTACAATAATATAATGAAGTGAGAATTCTTATGACCTACATTTGAGTGGGCCTTACCCAAAGGAGCTCCTCGAATCTTGATAATAACTTTGAATCTATCTCTACTATCTAAGTCTATAGATACATAAATTGGTGTTATAGACTAACCAATCCAATCAATTAGATCCTTCATTGATGGAGGTTGTCTACTTGATTTCCATTTTTTCAACACATCAAAGTTAAGAGGCCCATTCTCCCTCCATTAATTTGAATTTTGAAGTACAACTAAAATTTGGAAGAGGTCACATTGCTTTAAGAGTAACTACTGCCTCTTGATGCTAACACTATAATGGTATTTCCTCATCACTAGGGGGACATAATTCCTTAAATTTTTCATTCTCTCAATTTGATGCAGCACAAAACTACATTTTAACATAACACGGTGGACCAGTGGGTTATGGCCCACATAAACTCCCTTTACTCAAAGTAGATTACAGTATTGGAGTTTATTAAACATACATATGCGTGCAATCAATAGCAGTTACTTTAAAACAGATCACCCATAAACTCAAACCACTTACATACACGTGGAATATGGGTTCGAGGGTCCCACAATACGGTAACCAATCACGGTGCATCACATATCGACAATTATAACAAATAGCTTAAATGGTCAACAATGAAATTGTCGATGCGAAGTTGCGATGACGATGTCCCATCACAACATCGCAACTTCCACGTCTTATCGCAAATCGCTTTCCCGCAAGTTTAAGGCTATACTGATAAGAGTTAAACCATAATTTATGCAATGTGCGTTAATGCGCAATGCCGACATGTGGCCCTTCTCATCGCATCGCAATCCAATTAACATACCGTGCGAACTCTTAACAGTAACCTCTAAAATTTACGATTTGCGAACTTGCGATTTGTCGTCCATCGTTGATCTGCGCCCAGATCTAACGATCCTCACTGCTCACCTTTCTCCGCATCGCATCGCAAGTTATTTTGTTTAGCTTGCGATGTCATCTTGACCGTCAATCTCTTCCCCTTCAAATCTGCTATCCAATCATGACCGTCCGCTCACCTTCACACGGTTCTTCTTCGTCTCTTCCACCTGCATTGATCTCTGCTAATGGAATCACATCTCAATAATACATGTTGTGCCATACTTCATCTTTTGCGAAGTTCATAGGAACTTCGTTAATCACTCATAATCACACAATATATAAATTAACAAAAAGAATGTGGATATATAATAACACACAGATACAAAACAAAATCCAGATTAATCCTGGATATATAACAACACACAAATTTCATTAATACACTGAACTCGAGTTACAAGCTAAGGCCACTTTGGCCTGAATCACAAATTTCGCCCTCGAGCTACATTGCACTCTTCTCTCTATATTTTACATACAATACAGACTCATATTTATAAAGAAATTACATGTGAGTGGATCATCGAAGATCCAAGAGTTCTTCTCCCTCAATCGCTCAACTAAACCCCTAAATCTCTTTGTTTGATTACATGGCAGATAATTACAATTAATCAAGTCTTCTAGAGACTTATCGCTTCCATCATTTCAGCTATGTTTCACGGAATTTGCCCCCATTTACAAACAGTTGTCCACGTCTCGTCTTTTACAACATTGAATTTGAATTATAGTTCGATGCTCCTACATCGGACTCCCAAGGTACAAAAATTTCTTATGACCTCTTGGTCATATGCCTTCTTCATCTCTTAACAATTCTACCCACATCCTCTGTGGAATTTCTTTTGTGATCTTTCCATGAGCGCAACAAAACCTCTGCAGTATCAAGTCCTCCCTACTACATGATACCTCACCAAGCTTCTCTCCTCTGAGCTCAGTCTTTCGGCATGTCTCTGGTTCTTTCTTCTCTGGAACCATTTGAGCACTCTTGGCTCTAGGCTGCTGCAATTTTCTCACCTTCCTCCGCTACCTGCACAACAATATAAAGACCAAAAACTCACCAATCTCCAACATAATTGTACCTCCTTCCTCGCACGCAAACTCTTTCTCGCAGGAAATCTTTCCCTGCTCTGATACCACTTGATGCAGCATGAAACTGCATTTTAAACAATACCGTGGACTTGTGGGTTATGGCCCACATAAACCCCTTTCCTCGCAACAGATTACAATATTGGAGTTTATTAAACATATATACGCGTGCAATCAACAGCGGTTACTTTAAAACAGATTGCCCATAAACTCAAACCACTTGCGTACACGCGGAACAAGGGTTCTAGGGTCCCACAATACGGTAACCAATCACGGCGCATTGCATATCGACAATTATAACAAATAGCTTAAATGGTCAACAATGAAATCGCCGATGCGAAGTTGCGATGACGATGTCCCATCGCAACATTGCAACTTCTCCGTCTTATCGCAAATCTCTTCCTGCAAGTTTAAGGCTATATCGATAAGAGTTAAACCATAATTTATGCGATGTGCACTAATGCGCAATGCCGACACGTGGCCCTTCTCCTCATCGCATCGCAATCCAATTAACATACTGTGTGAACTCTTAACGATAACCTCTAAAATTTGCGATTTGCGAACTTGCGATCTTTCGTCCATCGTTGATCTGTGCCTAGATGTAATGATCCTCACTGCTCGCCCTTCTCCGCATCGCATCATAAGTTATTTTGTTTAGCTTGCGATGTCATCTTGACCGTCAATCTCTTCCCCTTCAGATCTGCTATCTAATCATGACCGTCCGCTCACCTTCACGCTGTTCTTCTTCGTCTCTTCTGCCTGCACTGATCTCTGCTAATGGAATCACGTCTCAATAATACATGTTCTGCCATACTTCATCTTTTGCGAAGTTCATAGAAACTTCGTTAATCACTCATAATCACACAACATATAAATTAACAGAAATAATGCGAATATATAATAACACAGATACAAAACAAAATCCAGATTAATCCTGGATATATAACAACACACAAATTTCATTAATACACTGAACTCAAGTTACAAGCTAAGGCCACTCTGGCCTGAATCACAAATTTTGCCCTCAGGCTATATTGCACTCTTCTCTCTGTCTTTTACATACAATACAGACTCATATTTATAAAGAAATTACAAGCAAGTGGATCATCGAATATCCACGAGTTCTTCTCCCTCAATCGCTCAACTAAACCCCTAAATCTCTCTGTTTGATTACATGGTAGATAATTACAATTAATCAAGTCTTATAGAGACTTATCGCTTCCATCAATTTGCCCCCATTTACAAACGGTTGTCCACATCTCGTATTTTACAGCATTGAATTTGAATTATGGTCCGATGCTCCTACATCGGACTCCCAAGGTACACAAATTTCTTATGACCTCCTGGTCATATGCCTTCTTCATCTCTTAACAATTCTACCCACATCCTCTATGGAATTTATTTTGTGATCTTTCCGTGAGCTGCAACGAAACCTCTACAGTAGCAAGTCCTCCCTACTACACGATACCTCACCAAGTTTCTCTCCTCTGAGCTCAGTCTTTCGGCATCTCTCTGGTTCTTTTTTCTCTGGAACCATTTGAGCACTCTTGGCTCTAGGATGCTACAATTTTCTCACCTTCCTCTGCTACCTACACAACAATGTAAAGACCAAAAACTCACCAATCTCCAACATAATTGTACCTCCTTCCTCGCATGCAAACTATTTCTCGCAGGAAATCTTTCCCTGCTCTGATACCACTTGATGCAGCACAAAACTCCATTTTAAACAACACCGTGGATCTGTAGGTTATGGCCCACATAAACCCCTTTCCTCGCAACGAATTACAATATTGGAGTTTATTAAACATACATACGCGTGCAATCAACAATGGTTACTTTAAAACAAATTTCCCATAAACTCAAACCACTTGCATACACACAGAATAGGGGTTCTAGGGTCCCACAATACAGTAACCAATCACGGTGCATCGCATATCGACAATCATAACAAATAGCTTAAATGGTCAACAATAAAATCACCGATGCGAAGTTGCGATGACGATGTCGCATCGCAACATCACAACTTCCCTGTCTTATCGCAAATCGCTTGCCCGCAAGTTTAAGGCTATACCGATAAGAGTTAAACCATAATTTATGCAATGTGCGCTAATGCGCAATGTCGACACGTGGCCCTTCTCCTCATCACATCGCAATCCAAATAACATATCGTGCGAACTATTGACGGTAACCTATAAAATCTGCAATTTGCGAACTTGTGATTTGCCGTCCACCGTTGATCTGCACCTAGATCTAACAGCCCTCGCTGCTTGCCCTTCAACGCATCACATCGCAAGTTATTTTGTTTAGCTTCCGATTTACTCTTAACCGACAATCTCTTCCCCTTCAGATCTGCGATCTAATCATGACCGTCCGCTCACCTTCACGCGATTCTTCTTCGTCTCTTCCGCCTGCACTTATCTTTGCTAATGGAATCACATCTCAATAATAAATGTTATGCCATCCTTCATATTTTGCGAAGTTCATAGGAACTTTGTTAATCACTCATACTCACATAACATATAAATTAACAAAAAGAATGCAGATATATAATAACACACAGAGACAAAACAAAATACAGATTAATCTTGGATATATAACAACACACAAATTTCATTAATACACTGAACTCGAGTTATAGGCTAAGGCCACTCTAGCCTGAATCACAAATTTTGCCCTTAGGCTACATTGCACTCTTCTCTCTATCTTTTACATACAATACAGACTCATATTTATAAATAAATTACAAGAGAGTGGATCATCTAAGATCCATGAGTTCTTCTACCTCAATCGCTCAACTAAACCTCTAAATCTCTCTGTTTGATTACAAGGCAGATAATTACAATTAATCAAGTCTTCTAGAGACTTATCGCTTCCATCATTTTAGCTCTGTTTCATGGAATTTCCCCCATTTACAAACGGTTGTCCACGTCTCGTCTTTTACAACATTGAATTTGAATTATGGTCTGATGCTCTTGCATCATAATTGATCGAGATGCCATAGATATTGAATATGCTTAATAGTGTAAGGGTCAAATCCCTTTTGGATGGATTGTTATGATATTACTTCAAAAAATATCAATATTTACTACATTAGTCTTTATGCCAAAGAAACCACAACATTCCATGAAACTCAAATTAAAAAAAAAAAAAAAAAACAACAACTACAAAACACCTAAGATACCAAATATATGTCACATAATAAAAAATTACGCAAATCACATTTATTTGAATATGCATAAGTTGAAATCATCTAATTCAGTCATTAAAAGTAAGAATGAATAGGAAGAGCCTAGTTTCATGAGGCAAACAAAAAAAATTATGGGAATGGGATTGACAATAAATGACAATCTAATGGTCCGTCATTTACCCCCAATTGGAGTGTTGCATGCTTCTAATGCAACAAAATTCAACTTCATAATGAAAATTTCTCTATTCAATTATCATCATCCTATTTTCCTTTGCATACTTCTCTAATTCCACATGTCATGTAACAACCCTTGGTTTATTTTTCATGTAAAAAATATAAGACCAAGGTCATGGGACACGTATTCTAAGTTGAATGGTGGGAAAAACATCCCAGTGCGTGTCACCTTTAGTTTATTTATGGCTAAGGAAATTGGCAAAGGCATTGACAAAGACAAAGTGGAAATAATTGACATGTATTTATGAAAACAGAGGAAAATAGGAGAAAAAGAAGGTGAAGAGACAAATTTGCATGAGAGAGAAATTTAAGGAAAAATGAAGGAAAATGGAGAAAATAGAGGCCTCGATGATAAAAGCTCTTTTGAGGATCAATTCATCATTTTTTTTAGTTTAATCTTTGGTTCTCTCATTCATTTTCTCATTCCTTCATCTCTTGCACACTTAGAGTATTCATGGAACATGGTTGGATCACTCTATTTTTCACTTGGATTGGAGAAAGAAGGAAAAGGAAAATGTGAAAGCACAAGGGAACATGTGGATCAACAACTACAACTGGAGTGCTTTGTAAGTAACAGGTTGCATGTGTAATTTCCTTGTTGATTTATGGATGCATGGTATATGCATTTGGTTTTATGGTTATGTTTTGTTATTGGCATGGAGATGTGTCTGGATTGATAGTGGTTTTAGCCTTGCCTTGCCATTTCCTAGATAACCATGGTGTTGTGGGTTTTTCAATTTGATTTTTTTCTGATTAATGTTCATAACTCATTATGGTTGTGGTTTAGAACAAACGATCTGGAAGCTTGGAACAACTTGGGTTGAGTTAGTAGTCCTGGAGCCTAGGTTGGGAAAAACGCTCTGGAACCCTTGGTGGGTTGAGTTACTATTTGGTGGAGTCTGGTTGGACAAATGCTCTGGAGCTCTAGAAAGTCGTGGGTTGAGTTACTAGTTCATAGAGCCCTGGACAACTTGGGTAGAGAACGATCTGATTGGTGTCAGTGATGTCCGAGCATAGAGGTAGAGTCAATGTGGTTGAAGGTTGAGGTGGTTTGGCCTCTGGAAGCCCTGGTTTGGTTTTATCCTGGTTTATTCCATTACATCCCACATTCATGGTTGGAATATGGCGCAGGGGTGATTGGATAAAAGAGATATTTTTTTCAACCCAATTTATGGTCGAGTGGTACGTGGACGTCTCTATCTTGGTTGGTATTTTCATATGTTAATATGAGACATTTACTTATTGTGATCTATGAGTATTTGTAGAAATTATGTTGGCGATATTATGGTTGAATTTCCATGATTTCTAGGTTGGTTATTTGCTCATTATATGTTGGTTATAGGATGTATTTTACCTATGGCTATTGACATGTTTTGATGAATATATGAATGGTTGATGAATGCGTGAACTAACTAGTGTTTTTGCAACTACGTGGAGAGGGCATAAAGCCTTCTTGGTGGTTCTCCAATGAAGACTACCATTTTATAATCAGATATTCATTCATGACATGTAGCTTACATGTTTTTCATATGTTTGACGATATTTCTAGTATGTTCTAGGAAGTCTAAGTCAAGTTCTAGCTTCATGTTTGAATGTTTAGCTTTGTTATCATGTTAATTATGCTTCTGGAGAGTTTCAGGAAATTATGGGCAGTGGTCTGGAGGCTGGCCTGAAAAGGTGGCACAAATATTGGGACTGCATGCCCAAAACTGAATATTTTAGGTCATAATCGCTGGTACCCAAGCTTATGAGTGCGGTTGGATCCTCATAACCGCATGTGTGCCTTGTTGTGGGTGAAGTTGGGGGTTAGGTTAGTGAAAAAACAGTTCCAACTCAGGATATGATCATCAAAGGTTGTGTACTGATTTTTGGGTGATTTAGTGCTCCTGAGGGGTATTAGTAAGTTGTTCGCTTGTAGGCCTCACTTCCATAATTGGAACTTGGATGTCGGGTCATGTCATAGTGACACTTGTCTCATGTTTACCCTGACAAGCTGATGAAATTGGGTAAATGTGGGAGGGGTGGTTACATGTCATAAGTTTTTTGATGGCGTCCCTAATATGGTATCCTACATCTTTTCCCACCATGCTTCATCTCCTCCTCTCTTTGTCCATATCTATTTCTCATATGTAGAGGAACGCCTTTATTCTTTGTTTGGGGTGATGTTTTGCCTTCTTGGGGTTAGTTCCTCCCTCCTACTTTGGCACCACTGTAAGACTCAATACCTAAAGTTTTTCATAGTGATTTGGTACTGGACTATAGCCTCCTAAACTTAATTAGGCATGATTTCTTAGTACATATTTTTTTCTATTGGTTTTAACAGTTACCCATAAAATAATACTAATATCTTCTTCTTTGTACCTTTGGGTTTTAATGACCTTAATTTCTTCATTTTTTACTTATGAGTAGAAGGATCTTAATTGATCATCTCCTACATAAGATTTATGAGGCCATGTGAATGGATGCAACATAGCACAATTTTGTAAGTAAAATTTACACATCAATTTTTGGCCTTAAAAGGGTGCTTACAATGGATCATGGTGAAAAAAATTCGATTATCCATTTAGAAGAGTAGATACATGAAAATATTGTTTAGTTTGGACTTAAGCTACTACTGTCTCAGATACATGTTGTAACTCCATGTTGGAGGTCTATATGAGAGCATTTCCTCTACAAGATCTACTACTATAGCAATAGAGCCATCCAAAATAACAATATACTATTCTAATAGTATAGTTATCCAAAATAACAATCTTCTCAACCTTGCTTTCACTTTATTCTATTTTCCTCTCTAGTTACACTCGTAGGTTAAAGTTCTCATTCTCCAATTTTTTTTATGGTATCCATGTGTTGCATTTTTTAAATTTGGGACCTCTCTTCAATATAAGAGAACACCTATTCATGTTGCATTAAATAAATTTTTATATATTTTCTTTTTGCATCTCTCTTTGACTCTCTATAGTCCTCCATTATAGGATCTTTGACCTCACCTCCTCTATCTAGTCTAGAAGGTCTTATTTGTCTTATCAAGTCATATATTGGAAATTCCTTAGGTGTCTTCCATACCCATTTTAAGACTAGATATAGGGTTCTCTTCTATGCCACTTGTGGTAGGGCCAGGTAAATGAATTCTTATTTCTTGGGCTACTTCAGATTTTGTTCCATCATAGCTTCATGATCTTAACACTTTTAGCTTATAATGAGCTTCCTTGTTTGGAATGCTAGGGGCCTAAAAGGGATGGCACATCCTCACTCATATCCAATAAGATAGTAGAAAATATTTTTATCTGGATTACTTGTTTATGTAGTAGCATCCTTTGTTGTGTATGCTTTATATTCTTTGCACGATTAGCCCCACACATAATTCGAATGCATTGGCCATAGTAAGGGGCTCACAAGAGGGGCAGGGCCCTCAAAAAATAACTTGGGTGAATTTTTGCATATGATTTTGGCAATTTTCAGCACAAACTTTTCGCTTTTAGTAATTTTGTGGCACATGGTGGTTCAACCTATGGTTTTGTAATTCTAGTTAAGAAACTTTGGTTGTATTCTAATCCAAGGTTAATATATTTGGTTTTGTGGATGCCACATGATATAAATATTGTATTTTAACATTGTAAAGATATAATATACTTAAACATATTTTTGGATTTCTCGGTTTGTGTTTTCAGGGTAAATTATTTGTGTTAAATGTATGTGTGCACCATTGCATCTTTTTTGTTTTTGTTAAGAACTTGTTTGCAACAATTAATTATATAGAGTTAAAACCAACATGCTTACTAATTTCCTCTAGTTTTAATTTCTTGTTAGTCTTCCTTTTTTTCTTATCATTGGAGCATACATTGTCTAAAACTTTTTTTCTTTCTCTTTGTTGACTCTACAATGGGGTCTACCTCTTCAAATATATTAACTTGCAAAGCTGAAAATTTCTCTTCACTCTTTGTCAAAATTTATCTCATGAAGCCTCATGTGATTGGTTTGTCAAATGCATCACATATGAGTAGCTTTACAAGCCAATGGTGTGCTAAAGTTGTTGGTTTACCTTTCTATACTTTTGTGCTCATATCTCAAAGGGATTGAGACAAGAAATGGGGGACACATAAATTTTCTTCAGGCTATTGGTGTGAATTTTACTAGGTTGTATCTCCCTTCATATGCTATGTATCTAATTAGGCAGAGGACCAACTCATCCTAAGATTATGGTAAAACTAATACTTTTCACACTGTATTTGGTAGCCCCCATGGATTCATATGCCATGAAAAATGTTTGTTTGGCCTTTAGGTCTAGGATTCTATCTTCCTTGTTCCAAGGTATTCCAAAGGGGACCCCTGTCATTCTTAAAATGCTTTATATATCAAATTGCATCTCTAATCCCCTAACTATAGTAAAGCCTCCTTGGGATTTCCCTTTGGTATCAAGAATTTGCGAAATTTCATGGTTAATTCATCATTAAAATGTTACAATCTATTCAAAAATTTAATCGATTGAGAATTTATGAATATCTCAACAAATCCAAGGATTCTTGTAAAGGATGGGCGTGCTTGTGGGTCGTCTTCCTTAAATTTTGCCTAACATTGTTATTGTAATGATAATTTCATTTGTATGTTAGGTTGTAGCAACCTTCTTAGATTTTGAGTCCATTGATATTCTAAAAAATGAAATCATGTTGTATCCATGTTACTATTTTTACTAGGAACTAAATTGTAGTAGGAAATATAAACTTGAAATTAAACCCTAGCAACGTTATTTCCTTTAAAGAGAAAAAAAAGAATTTAGACACTTAGGTGTTAGTTAAGTTCAACTTGGTCTAATGCATATTTAGGTTAAGTGTGTTTCTTTATTATGCATTGTAATTATCTAATCCAATGGTCGTGATTATGTTCTAGACATCAAGTGATCCAACAATTCATCTTCTCCTCAATATAATGCCTGTTGATGTGTGGTTTGGCACTTGATTGGTCCATGTTCTCTATTTAAAGAACATGGAGGGTCATTTGCTAATGATATATTGTGAGAAACTCATATGTAAAATATTCTTATTTTGCATTAATATATTTCTTTGAGTGGCCACATTCATTTGGGTCAATGACTATTTCTCTATTTGAAGGTTTTAACCATGTAACACACTAGTGTTGATTTTCTAGTGCAACTAGGGTTAACAAAATATTTCTGAAA
The DNA here is from genome assembly GCA_034641835.2 of Pinus albicaulis. NCBI lineage: Eukaryota > Viridiplantae > Streptophyta > Pinopsida > Pinales > Pinaceae > Pinus > Pinus albicaulis. Next base: position 120,566,190 of record CM076578.1, read on the forward strand.
TTCTAAGAATTACTTTTAATTTAGATCTTATTTTAACTTGTTCCAATATATCATTTAACCCACTACGGGGAATAACCCAACTACCTTTTCAATATATAAAGTCTTCTTGTTTAATGAGAGACACACCTAGACTTATCATCAAATTTGGTCTTCTCCTCCAAGTCACCAAAACTGATCTTGCACTTTTCTCTTGATCCTACACTTATAGATTTTCGGCCTCTTGAAATAGTCTGTTATCCAAAATTTTGGTCCTGTAGCAGTTGCCCCAGTAACCCAAGAAATTTCACCCCCGTGCAATAGTTTCCCGAGAAACTATGAGTCATAGAGAGAGATATTCCTTCACACATGCGAGTTTCTTGAGAGAGATAGGAGAGAGAAAATTCAACCTTCTTCTTCCTCCTTCTTTGTACTTCTCATCCTTCGTTCACTTGCCCATAAACTGTCTTGAGAGAGGAATGAAAATTTCCCAAATGAGGAGCTCGAGTTGCCTTTATATAGTAGTCTATCTAGGGTGAATGGATGTGTCTCTTGACTAGGGCCGACTTGACTTGGAGGGAAGTCGACTTGTCACTTTTGGAGCTAAAAAAATTCATTTTAAAAATTCAAATTTAAATCTTTTAAAAGTTGCAATGGGAATTTGACTCAAAATAAATTTTCCTTTGACTCAAGCATGTATAAATATGCTTTACAATGATAAATATCATTACATCAAGTGGCTAAGAGTACATTATGAATACTGACCACGGTTACAAATTCAACACTTCCTCTTAACTATGGTGGTATTCATAATCACTGTCATAGATGTTCTCAAATTGAACAAATTTCTCTAAAGAAAAGGTTATCCATTATTACCAAAATCATCATCCACTAGCGACCATATTCTAGGTAGTACCAACCCATGGCTATGCCATCAACATATCAGGACTCACTCCTCTAGAGTGATTGGTCCTCGAATGCCATGGCCACGACCTAGTCTATAATGATCGACTCTCAACTAGCAAGCGCTCACGCATTCTTCTTGGTGAGCACTCTACGCCAAGACCTCACTCAACCCCTTCTTGGTTGGTGATTGGGTCTAGATGTTGAACCAAACCTCACTCCACCCTACTCAATGTGTGATCGGGGTCCAGGACCTCACTCCACCCTTCCCATGGGTGATCAGGGTTAAGATGTTGAAGGACCTCACTCCACCATTCTTGTTGTATGTTCAAGGTCCAAAACCTCACTCCACCATCCCTAGTGTGTGATCAGGGTCCAATACCTCACGCCACCATTTTTGGTGTGTGATCATAGTCCTCCTCCAAGGGACACTATCTCAATATTTCATGTTGATCCCTCTAGGTCTCTTAGACCCATTCTCCCTTTCAAGAGAATGTCCACATTAGATAAATTTTGAGGTCTAAAATGGGCCTCTTAAGAAAAATGTACAACCAAAATAAACTTTATAAGAACCAATAGGATTCAAGATGATGATGTCAACCATGGGGGATGATTCATCGTTTTTGGAGTAAAAAATAAAAAGATTAAAAAATAATAAAATAATAAAACTACTTTTTTCAACTCACATCTTCAACTTATATCCTTAAAGTTTTACTCAAATTTTGAGCAGGAGTACTCGTTGGATGCAAAATTTAATTCCTCATCCAAGGAGTACCCATGTTGCATACTTTCGACGGACCTTGCTACATTAAAAACAAGAAATACATGAAAAATACGTGTGCAATCGCATTTTTCATGTATTTCTCATTTTTTGTGTAACGAGGTCCATGAAAAGTATGCAACATGGGTACTCCTTAGACGAAGAATTAAATTCAGCATCCAATGAGTGTTGTCGCTTGAAATTTGAGTAAACCAAGAAAACTTGTAAAAATAGTTTTTTCATTTTTCCCTAAAAAAATTGATGAGGTAATCTAATATTATTTTAGTTTTTCCACTATTATTTTATAATTTCCTTAGGAGGCCCATTTTAGACCTAAAAAATTCCCTAATGTCTATGTTGTAGAATCCATGAGACCTAGCTTGCCTCTAAAGTATGTGAACTTTTTCCTTGGAAAATACTTCATTAGAACATCAACTGTCTGCTCATCAGTGGAGATGTACTCAAGGCTTATTGCTCTCCTCCACACCATGTCACATGTGTAGTGGTACTTGATCTCAATATGCTTCGACCTATCATGGAACACATGATTCTCTAAACGCTTTACAGAACTTTGATTATCGTAGTGTATCATCGTCGGTTCCATAGGCTTGGCCGAACAATTTTGCAAACAAATTTTGGAGCCATATTGCTTTGATACAAGCCTCATTGGTTGTGATGTACTATTCTTTAGTAATGTTGAGTGTGATCGACCTCTACTTTCAACTCGTCCACGATATCATAGTGGATCCAAAATTGAAACATAATCTTAAGGTACTCTTTTTGTATTAAACACTTCCTGCCCAATCAACGTCTGTATATCCCTGAAGTTATACATCCTTATTTGCAACATACCTCAAGCCATAGTTCATTGTACCATGAAAATATCTCAAGATGTGCTTCGCTACAATCAAATTCTCATGTATCAATTCCACCTAGAACTAGCTCAATCTATTCACAACAAAGAAAATGTCCGACAGGGTGTTAACCAAATACATCAACATATCAATTAGTCGTTAGTACATAGATGTATCTACCAATATGGAGCTAGAGCCTCTTAACTTATTCAAGTTAGTTGGCATGGATTTGCAATCCATCATACCAAATATATGAAGGATATTTATCACATACTTTCCTTGACTAAGGAAGACTTCTCTAGGCTTCTTCCATACTTCTAATCTCAAGTAATAGTGCATCAACCCAAGATCCTTCATGTCGAACTCAAAAGAAAACAACTTCTTGCATTGAATAATAAGAGGCTTGAAACCTGTCAGAAATAAATTGTCAACATATAATAATAATATCACAGGTATATTCTTCACAACCTTAAAGTAAATATTTGGATCAGTTTTACTTTTGGTAAATCCCAATTTCATGAGATAACTGTCGATATCAGAATACAAATCTCTTGGAGCTTTCTTGAGTCCATACAATGCCTTATTCAATCTGAAAACATGAGACTCCTTTCCATGTACCTCAGATCCTTGAGGTTTCTCTATATACACCTCTTCGTCAATTATTCCATTGAGGAAAGCAACCTTTACATCCATCAGGTATAGTTCCCATTCAATGGAAGTAGCAAGAGAAATAATGGATCTAATGGAGGTGTATCTGGAAACTAGAGCGAAAGTCTCAACATAGTCTTTTCCCTCTTTTTGGGAGAATCCCCTAGCCACGAATTGTGCCTTTTATTTGTTGACACTCCCATCTACAACATGATTAATATTGTATAACCACTTCTAAGTCACTATTCACTTCCCCTCAGGCCTTAACACAATCTCCAAGACATAATTATTCATGATTGATTAGTATTTCTCATTCATCGCTTCCTTTCACACATGCTGGCTAGTTTCTTCTTCATATGTGGAAGGTTCTTCATTAATGAGTTTTATCATGAGGGATGCATAGATGGAGAACCTCTTATGTTTCTTCACTTCTCTAGATGTTCCATCTAGAGCTTCATGTACTTCTTCCTTTTCTAATGTAGATCTAATCCATGCTGGTTTCCTCTTGATCTCTGGAACTATAAATGGTTTTTAGAGATCTTGAGGCCCTTCTGGTCTTCCGATACATTCTGTAGAACTGAGAGTGTTCTTCCCTTGAGGATTCTTCTTTTAATTCTCCCAAGGAATCTATAAAGACTTCCTTAGACCCCCAATATGTCACTTTATATGATACTCAAAGTTGTTAGGACCTAACACCAAATAGATTTCCCTGTCTCAAGAATGTTCGAGTACTACACCCAACGATTTGTATTATCACCACGTCTCATTTGCTTGATGCCATGTGGAATGAGCATTAATGCTTGCTCATTTCATTGTGTCACCGTCTCTCACCCCCCATCGGGGGAAAATAACAACAACTATTATTTATGTTAAAAATAATTAATATAAAAGTTAAACATAATACATTTAAAAAAAACATACAACAAGATTCTTAATCATAGAGATTCACCCCCACTTTATCATGAAGCTTCTTAATTTGTAAATAGAGTTTGTTACAATACCATGGGCCAATATTATGGCTCATCAATACCACATGCTTAAAAAACCATTATTCATTTCATGACACTTGTTCATATGATATTTTTTTAACTAATGAATTTAATTAAAAGGGGAAAAAAGCCTTTGGAAATAAAAGAATCCTTTGATTTGAGTAGTTAAATTCCTACAATTCATCTATAATTATTGATTATTAAATTAAAATTATGGAAGCTTATTAAAAAATAGGTATGTGGATTCATCTCCTATTTTTATGTATGAACCATACAATCATAACTGCCACCCAAAATCACAACCGGTAACAAGAACCATACAATCATAGACTGCCACCCAAAATCACAACCGGTAACAAGAACCATACAATCATAGATGCCACCCCTCTTGGCCAACATCATTCCCTGCCAACAATGCCAAGCAAGTTTCACAGGCTTACGTGTGATGAGCTCCCCATGGGGTTTGAACCGGTGACCTTTACAAACGAATGCCTTAATAGAACACTCAATCACTAACAAGCCCCCACCCCGTGGGTGAAAAACTCTATTATAAAACATACAACTATTAATTTTTATTTAGATAATTGAAAAAAATTATCAACCCATACTAAACATGTTACTTATTTCAAAATTAATATTAATGTTTTATATAGACCAACCTAGATTCATCTTAACTCTGGATCTATCAAGCATTGAGAGGGATCAAATCTCTCGAGGTGCAAACCTCTTTTTTGAGTGCAAAACTTGAGGAAAGGTTTGCACCTCGAGAGACTTGATCCCTCCCGACGCTTTAGATCCGGAGTTAATATGGATCTAGGTTGGTTCCATTTGTGTGCGGCCAAGGAAATTCTATCGAAGATATAATTAATTTTATCAATAATATGTAAATAAATATAATATTAATATAATCATTTTAAATATGTTAAATACGTGTGAGATTAATATGGTCATTTTAATTTCAAATTTTCTTAGTTACCTTAGGCTGTTGAGATGATAAATATTGTTAATAGATTTAATGATGAAATACAAATTTTTAATACAAAGTGACAATGTAATAGTGTTGAATGATATAAAATGTGAATAATAAGAATGCAATAAATTACAAATAGTCTTCATTGTGATCGATCTCAAACTATTTTCTTCTACTATTCTTATTGTCACCCTTGTTAGTTTTGTCATCTTCTCATATCAATTATATGAAAAGGGCAGTTGCAATCATAAGCCATTAAGTCTTTAGCTCAAGCTGTTGTAGTAAACATCATATCTTGTCTCTCTTGCTCTCCATTATTAATAGATTGAATTAGTATAACACAAAAATCAATGTACATTGCCAATATTTTTTTGTGTTTACATTGAAATCAATGCACATTGTTAATCCAATCACTTTAAAATTAATGTACCATCATACATCCAATTACATCAAATCAGAAATCAACATCTACACTGGAATCAATGCATTTACTGCAAACAATCAAATGGGAAGAGAAATCACCATCTACATTGAAATGAATACATTTAGTGCAAGCAATCAAATAGGATTAGAAATCATCTACATTGAAATCAATGCATCTAATGCAACCAATCAAATATAATTAAAAATCAACATCTACAGTAAAATCAATGCTTCTATTGCAAGAAATCAAATAGGATTAGAAATCACCATCTACACTGAATTAAATGCATTTAGTGCAAGAAATCAAATAGGATTAGAAATCATCTACATTGAAATCAATGCATCTAGTGCAAGCAATCAAATATCATTATACATCAACATATACACTAAAATGAATGCATCTAGTGCAAGCAATCAAATATGATTACAAATCGCCATCTACACTGGAATCAATGCATCTAGTGAAAGAAATCTTCTTCCATCTCTCCCCCCTCCATCTATATCTATATCTCTCTCCATCTCTCCTTCTTTATATCTCTATCACACCCCCCCAAACACACACGCTCTCTCACTCCATATCTATCAATATCTCTGTCCCTCCCTTCCTCTCTCCATCTCTCCCTTCACCTTCCATCAATATCTCTATCTCCCTCTGTCTCTCTATATCACCCCAAAAACATACACTATGTTTCTCCAAACTATCTATCCCTCCCTCGCTCCTCCTCTCCCTCTCTCTCTCTCTCTCTTTGTCTCTGTTTCTCTCTCTCGCTTCTCATTCTCTCCCTCTCCCCTGCTTCTCTCTCTTTCCTCATGTTGTACTCTCTCCTTCTCACTCCATCTTCCTTATCACTCCCCCTCTCTCTCTCTCTCTCCACCTTTCTCTCTCTATGTATTTCTTCTTACCTCCCTCTTTCTCCCTCTCCAACTTCATCTCTCTTTCCCTCCCTCTCTACACTCTCTCATCCTCTCTCTTCCTTCCTCCCTCTCCCTCTCTCTCCCACCTCTCTCTCTCTCTCTCTCTATCTCTCTCTCTTCCCCTCCAACTCTGTTACTATATCCATCCCTCTCTCCTTATCCCCCCCTTTCTCTCCATCTCTCCTTCTTTGTCTCTTTATCTCAACCCCAAACATACACACTCTCTCTCCATCTCTCCCTTGTCACTCCCTCTCTCTCTCCACTTCTCACTCTCTATGTCTTTCTTCTCCCCTCCCTCTCTCCCCCTCCAACTCCAACTTCATCTCTCTATCCCTCCCTCTCTCCTTCTCTCTCCCCCCCTCTCTCCTCCTCTCTCTCAATTCCTCTTTATCGTACTTCCTTTCTCTCCCTTTCTCTCCTACCTCCCTCTCACTTCCCCCACCACTCTCTCTCTCTCTCTCTCTCTTTGCCCTCCAATCCTCACTCTTCCCCCATCAGTCTCTCTCTCTCTCTCTCTCTTTGCCCTCCAATCCTCACTCTTCCCCCATCAGTCTCTCTCTCTCTCTTTTCCCTCCAATCCCCTCTCTTCCCCCCTTTCTCTCCCTTTCTCTCCTACCTCCCTCTCACTTCCCCCACCTCTCTCTCTCTCTCTTTCTCTCTCTCTTTGCCCTCCAATCCTCACTCTTCCCCCATCAGTCTCTCTCTCTCTCTTTTCCCTCCAATCCCCTCTCTTCCCCTCTCTCTCTCTCTCTCTCTCTATGTTACTATATCCCTCCCTCTCTCCTTCTCTCTCCTTCTCTCCATCTCTCCTTCTTTGTCTCTTTATCTCACCCCTAAACATACACACTCTCTCTTCATCTCTCCCTTGTCACTCCCTCTCTCTCTCCACTTCTTCTTCCCTCCCTCTTTCCCCCTCCAAATCCATTGCTCTATCCCTCCCTCTCTCCTCCTCTCTCTCGTCCTTCCTGTCTCTCCCTTTCTCTCCTACCTCCCTCTCTCTTCCCTCATCTCTCTCTCTCTCTCTCTACCCTCCAATCCTTTCACTATCTCCCTCCCTCTCTCCTTCTCTATCTCCCCCTTCCATCTTTGTGTCTCCCTCTCCCTCTTTTATCCTTCTCCCCCTCTCTCCTCTCCCTCTCTCTTTCTCTCTCTTCATTCCTTCTCTCCCCTCTCCTTTAGTTTATCTCCATCTCTCCCTTGTGACTCCCCCCCTCTCTCCACCTCTATCTCTCCATGTCTTTGTTCTTCCCTCCCATATATATCTAGAGTCAATATATATCATGATATATTATAATATAATAAATTTAATATTGTATTAATCCAATTTATTAGATTTAATAATATTAATATTGTAATATATTAATATGAATATTAAATTTAATAATAGTAATATTATTAATATTTTAATATTAATATTAGGGTTAATAATGTTTTTTTTGCATGGTATTGATAATAATTTGTCCCATGGTATTAAAATGGTATTTGGCTCATAGGCTTCACCTAAATAAAACCTCTATTTTTAGTTTTCGTAAATATAAAGAGGTTTATGGAGTAAATATAAAAAGAGGTTTTATTTAGTTACCATACTTTTAGTTTATTTATATTTATGTTTAATTACCATATTTATGGAGTAAGTATAAAAAGAAGTTTTAATTATTTACCATACCTCTGGTTGATTTATATTTTTATTTATTTTCCTTACCTCTTTTTTGAGTATTCGTAAATCTCTTAATATTTTAAATTTATATTGTGTTTATACATAACAATAATTAAATTGATTTTTAAATAGGGCTGACATTAGATTAAAAATGTTAAATGTTATATTTACATTTATCTTTTAAGCTTATGTTTACATATTTATTTTTTATTTGAGATTTACCACAGATTGAACTATAAAGAGCTTTGAGTGCAATAATTAAAAAAACTGATTACCCAATACCAAACATGCTTACTCATTTCAAAATATCTATTAACTTTAAAAAAAAAAAAAAAATCTATTTATATATTTTGAATTAAAATTGTTATATTTTTTTCAAAATTTTATGACAAAAATTAGTAATTACTAACCTATATAAATAATTAAGAAGTTTGTCAACCAAGACGCTTTCATAAACTTCAACACATTTTGGTCTCTTAATTATATATACATTGTAAAATTATAATATTCAAATTTCTTGAAAAACAAATTATTGTTAATACTTTATATTTGATGTTATCTTTATCAAAATAGTTTACATGTCGAAGTATTAGTTTTATAATAATTTGAATGTAAAATAACAAATATTGCATTTCTCATGTTTATCAGAAATTGGCTTATGATATTATTATAATAATTCAAAACTCGAATATTGTGTCTGTACTATTTCTTAGGAATTGACTTTAAATTATTATTACTGTCTTTTTGCAAATCTACCTGGCTGAGAGTCTTAGACAACTTCTTGGGGAGAAAGCTTGAAGTGGTTTCATGGGGTTTGAGCATAAAATGAGGATGGTTAGATATGGTTTCAGAAAAGCAATCTGCACGGAAAGATGCAGATTGACATTGACAACCAGAATTTCCTCTCACCCCTCAATTCGCCGAGTCTCCCTTCCATAGATTCTCTGGATATTGCCCGTCTCCTTCTCTTTTCCCGCCTAAGGACATCGACATCACAACCACAATTTCCCCTCACTTCATTACTCATTTCAGTGTTCGTTCCATTGATTTTCGTGGAAATTACCCGGCTCCTTCTCTTTTTTCCTTATAAAAGGAAGCTCTGGCTCTCAATTCCAGATGCATAAATCGAATGGTAGCAGACTCGTCTACCCTGCTGCAAGAATAAGGAAACTTTGCCTCTAAATTCCAGCAGAATTGTGAAGCAAATCGAAGGAAGCAGCAATAGGAGACCATGGAATCAGAATCGTCAGCCCCGTTGTAAGGATGAGCTTGGAAAATCATTTTTCTTTTCCACTGTTCTCTTTATATTTTGATATATGCTTCTGTGTGTTGAATTTGAAATTATTTTGTGTCCATTTTGAATCGATTGCCAGGCTATTAATTCATCCTTAGTAGGATTTATTTGTAGAATGTAAAAGATTGCTTTTTGTAGGAACTCTCCTGTAGGTTTTGGCTAAACTTTGAATTTTTGTGGTGGATAAAATAGAGCTTTTCTTGGAGGTTGGATAGGATTTTGCGGTAAAATTTTCTTTATTACTGGTGTTGATTTCAATGGGTTTGATTCAAGCTGCTGACGCATGCCTCCTAATTCACAGTCATAACATTGGTGACTTCAAGCATTGAATGCTTAACATACTGAAAAAAGTATTTTTATTAAGCATTTGGAAGGTTTGTAGGGTTAATGTCCCTTTGGATTGAGTAGCCTAAACATAGATTATAGAGGACATCCAAGATTAATGCACTGGAATTTTCAGCGCAGTGAGCTCTGTAGATTTGTTGTTGGTTTCTGAAGTGATAAAATGATCATGATGATATTTACTTTGTAATTTTTAGTGGGGTTGTGGTAAGTAATGGTATGGTCTGTAATCAGTAATGGGAGTTTGATTCAGACCAATAATCTAGGCTTTGACCTGCTTCTTTAGTATGGTACTAATTTACACACATGCTGTTGCAGGTTCACTGTTGATCACGAGATTGCAACTTTTCTTGCTTCAAGCGGCATACTGTCCAAGGCTTGGGAAGAGTCACGTCTTGCAAACGACTCACAGAGTTATACTCTGAATGAGTATGAAGGCGTTGCATATGTTGCTTTTCGTTCCTGTCATAAGATAGAGGGTTTCATCCAAGAGAGCAAATATGGAGAGGGCAATATACAAACTGACAAGTTCTTTTCCGGTTGCCTCAAGGGTAATGATGATCAACCGGCTCTCGTCCATCAGGGAGCTCTTAAGTTGTTTAAGCATATCATAGAGAATACAGATTTCCAAGCAAAGGTAAACTTATTTATCTTTCAGGACTCGGTGATATAGATTGGTGAAAATAAATGTTTTCTTCATTTGAGTGAGCCTATTAGTTAAGAACATGTGTTTTCTCATTAGAGGTTATAAGTTCGAGTCCAAAGTGTACAAGACCTCCCTAAACTTTAGCAGTCACAGCCAAGTCAAATGGCTGTGTGACGGAGGGTCCCTTGTCCAACAAACAAGGGATCTTATCCAATTCCTGTGTGGAGGCTGGTCTTTTGTCCCACAAACAGAGGGTTTTATCCAACAATTTGGTGTCTTTTTTTTCCCTAGCAACACCCCTAGGCTGGCACACTAGACCTCCCTAAATAGCAGTCACAGCCAAGTCAAATGGCTGTGTGAGGGAGGGTCCCTTGTCCAGCAAACAAGGGATCTTATCCAATCCCTGTGTGGAGGCTGGTCCCTTGTCAAGTTGTCCCACAAACAGAGGGTTTTATCCAACAATTTGGTGTATTTTTTTTTCTTTAGCAACACCTCTAGGTAGGCCCACTAGAAGGGGCCTCATGCCTAGTCGATCCAGTTGTTGAGGCTTGACCCTGATGGACCCAAGGAGAATTGAACCTGTGCCTGGACCCAAGGAGAATTGAACCTGTGCCTCATGACAGAGCGCCAATGACTTGGTGGGGGGTTTCAACCAACTGGGCTGCCCATAAGGACTAACCAATTTGGTGTCTTACTTGACCATGGTTTTAAAAATAAATTCTCTTTATTTCTGAAAAAAAGAAAAGAAAAAAAGAAGAGTAACAATGTGTTAATTGATTCCATGATCAAACAGATGCAAATGTATACAGACTCCAAACAAAGGAAGCTCAAACCTGTTATATTTGTGGGTCATTCCCTAGGAGGGGCAGTTGCAACTTTGGCCACACTATGGGTCCTGGAAAAGAGGCTGAGGCAAAGCTCTCCTTTTTGTATAACATTTGGATGTCCTTTTGTGGGGGATGTAAGACTTCATGAAGCAGTTGCCCGTGAAAATTGGTCAGGCAACTTTTGTCACGTGGTTTCCCAGCATGATGTTGTTCCTAGGATGCTCCTTGCACCAGTTGAGAAAATTGTAGCACCCTTGATTGCTATTCTCCCTTATTGGGAGAGCATAATGGCTAAGGACAGTAAACATGCGCCTGATTCCTCTATTCAAGATGCTTGCAGAACTCTTCTTCACGATGTCTTGCAGTATACTAATACAGTGGCAAATTACGGGCCTGACTCTCAAAGGGAGTTAGATGGGGTATATGGGGTTATCAAGAGAAGCCCATATAGACCTTTTGGCACTTACATGTTTTGTTCCAGCGAAGGCGCAGCATGTATTGACAATTCTGAGACCGTTTTGAAGATGCTTCATTTCACAATGCTAAGCCATGAAAATCCTTATGATACTATTGTACAGGACTGTTTTTCAGAGCATATAGGGTATGATTTTGTTTTGGAACGTGTCATAGAAAAGTCCACAATTAGAAGAAGAAGCGCAAAACCAGCTTTGGAATCCTCTTACAAGATGGGCATATCATTGCAGCTAGAAGCCATTGGTGTTGGACTTCAGGTAATATTCAATTTTGGAAGATTAAAATATAAAAAAATATGCATGATGTCTTTGTTACTTAGTTACTAAGTAGTGGATTTTTAATAATTAATTGATAAATGTGTTCTTGAATTGGTGATGCCAACTTTGTGCAGAATGAGCATGCACAGATAGCCCTGCAAATAGCAAGAAGTGTAGAAAACAAGCATAACACAAACATTGCTAAGCTAGCTTTTGAGTTAAGCCTAAAACAAAGTAGTATGGCAGAGCTTGAGTGGTATAAAGAGAGTTGTGAGAAGGACGGTGGCATCGGACATTACGATACCTTCAAGATCCAAAGTGACAAGAAGGATTTCCATGCTGATCGTGATAGGATAAAGCTCGCTGAGTTTTGGGATGAGATTATTGAGATGTGGGAGAAGCATGAGTTGCCAGGAGATTTTCAATCCCAAAATAAGTGGATAAATGCTGGCACTGCCTATAGAAGACTTGTGGAACCTCTGGATATTGCACATTATTATCGCATGTCCAAGGGGAAAGGCAATTATATTTTAGATGGAAGACCCAAGCATCATAAAGTTCTTCAGAAATGGATGGAAGATAAAGAAAAAACACGCAGTTCAAGAGGTAAGAAACCTCGCACAAGGCTGGCATCACTGACTCAGGACTCATGCTTTTGGGCACATGTGGAAGAGGCTTTGAAAGATTTAGAAACTCTCAAACAACAACATCACCACCAAAAGGCCGAAAGCCTTGAAAAGTTTGAAGTTTATGCTACAAAAATCATCAATGATCGCAACATTTCTGTAGATGTTTTCTTGGAAGGAAGCAGCTTCATGGAATGGTGGAAAGAATGGAAAGAATACAAGCAAAATCAATTTCCTGGATGGACCTCTCCTTTGAGCGACATAATGGAAAAGGAAAGTTGGAAGCGCTGAATTTGCGCACTGTTTGGATGGACCTTGGTCCAGTTAGGATTTTGTCTTCTGTATTATGTTTCGTTTCATTTGTTTACAATTAGCGGGTGGGCTATAATGTAATGTTTTATTTTGATGGTTGGGGAGAAATGTATTTTGTTTAAATTTCCAAGGGTGGGATCTATTGAGGCAGGCACGAACTATGGCATATAGATAGATTCATTTTTTAGTCCATTATATCAGTGATTAATAGATGTGCCAATCCATGTTCTCGGTGATTGATAGATACCATGTGACAACATGGGATGCCGCGTGGGAACAAACTTTGTTTTCTAGATGTGGCTCGGATGACTGTGACTCAGATATTCTTGTGTCAATGGGAAAATCTGGTGTCCTCTATTGGCAAGTACTGCCTCATTGTTTGTTTGCTTGCAGTACATTAGAAACCTATAGATGGTGATTATGATGTCGAAAAAGGGTCCTTTAATTTTAAAGTTTAAATGTAATGTATATAAAATCTCACGTGAAGCTTTGTTCAGGATTGTTTTTAAAAATGATGTTGGTGGTTGGTAAATTCATATGTAATGGAAGACATGGCAATCGCTAAGCTATTTGGTATTGAAATTAATAACTGTTTTTTGGTATTGAAATAAATAACTTCAAATATTAAAGTGGTTAAATATGTATTTTTATTTTTGGGTAATAATGCATTTTTATTTATTTTTTTAAGATCGATTAGCTTCTCTTCCTTGTCTTGACCATGAACCACATGTCAATCAAATCTTAATGATGTGATTAATCCAAAAGACATTTATCTACATTATGGATCACAAAAGTCTTAGATCTAACATATGTGTAAACAATTTACTTTACATTTTTTAAATATAAATAGAGATATATTAAAATAAATATATATTGTAAATTATATATAAATATTGCAGCAAATGAGAACGGACGTCTCTGCAGAAACCCTAGCTTGTCGGCGCCACTGATCTGCCGTATTGGCCTGCTCCCACCCAGCCCGCGCGGTCTGATCACTGCCCATGGCTTCCAGCTCGGGGGGGAAGGTTAGCCCCCCCCTGTTAACAACGATGGCACCCACATTAGCTCGGTGCAAAGCAACGAAACCGCCGACAAAAGCCAGGAAACGCCGCTTCCTGAAGCGCCGACCACGCAAACTCAGCAAGAGGCGGAGGTGCCCAAGTCCTCCACCTGCAAACCCATTGCTATAGAAAGACCCAAGATTGAACTGCCCAGCCATCGGATAAACGCTCGAATCCAGTACATGAGAGACCACGCTCTCATTGGCAAATTTATCGGCTTCTGGCCGACTGAGAAAGCCCTGTATGGCTGGGTTGCTTCCAAATGGAAGCCCAAAGGGCAAGTTACGCTACAACTTGGACCAAAGGGATTCTTCACAGCGATCTTCAACTGCATCGAAGACAGAAACAGAGTAATGGATGGAGGGCCTTACTTTTTCAACTCCGCTGGGTTATATCTTCGGAACTGGGTAGAAAGATTCAACCCAGACAAAGAAAACTTCAATTGGGCACCTGTCTGGATACGCCTATACTCGCTACCCCTAGAGTATTGGGACGAAGAATCACTCCAAGCAATTGGTAAAGGCCTCGGGGAGTTCATCAAGATCGCAGAAGAAACAAAGCTTCACCGATACACTTCATATGCTCGCATCTGCGTCCAAATGCATCTGGACAAGCCCCTACCGGATGTTGTAAGTATTTACCATGATGATTTTGAATGGATTCAGCCATTAGACTATGAGCATGTCCCTTTCAGATGCAGAAGATGCCATGCACTCGGACATCTTTTCAGAGATTGCCCCCTCACCACACAGGCTCAGGCAAAAGAGGCGGAGGCAGCACCGGAAGCTGATGGTTTCACCAGAGTCACCCAGCGAAGAAGGCATGGCAAGAAACCTTCCACGACAGGTAAGAAACCCTCTCCCTCTTCCACTATTCCTTCCACTAGTAATAGCTTTGCTGCTCTCTCCAACCCTGATCTTGCCTTTGAGATTAATCCTAGCCAGGTTACAGCCCCCTCTCATCCTTCGGATATTCCAAAGCCATCAGCCAAACCCAACCCCGTGCAAACCCCAGACCAAAAGCTTCCTTCTGAAACTAACCCAGACATCCGCTCTGATGGGATCAAGCTCCTACCCTGGCATCCTGCCACAATGGAAGTTGATAACCCTAATACCCAACCTGTTGTCCCTAATGAAGCTCTGATCAGCGGAAGTCAAGAGACTTTCATGGAAGAGGATTCCGAAGGCCTAGACCTAGGCGAACTCGACATATCAGAGCTTGAGGAAGCTTGCAAAAACCATAATTTTGACACCATCAACCCTCATCAAATTGATAAATTAGAAAAGGTCTTCTCAAGCGCCCATCAGCAAAAGAAGCTCAGCATCCAACCTGGCAGCCATTGGGACAGCCTCAAAATCACAAGAGAATCAAGAAAAAGAGGGCGAAAGCCGGACTGGCAGCGTACCATCACCATAGGGCAAATATTGGTCGACTCAGGCCGATATCCTAAGCTTACAAGGTTCTTCAAACCTCTGTCAAACAGTTCCACATGAAGCTAATCTCATGGAACATTAGAGGGCTCAACAGCCCTGGAAAGCACAAAATTCTCAAAAATATGATACATAAAGAAAGACCAAATATACTCTTTCTTCAAGAAACAAAATGTAGCAGTGAAACTCTAGGAACAATCCTGACCAAGGCTTGGCCTAGCTGTAGCTCATCAGCAGTGGATGCCTCCGGTTCTTCAGGAGGCCTCGCTATAGTCTGGGACACTCTGTCCATAGATCTCTCCGACTTTCATGTGGCGCACCATCTTATACAAGCAACTTTCCACCCCATTGGATCCAACATTCATGGGCATCTATCCAACGTTTACTTCCCACAGGACCAGGCAAGTAAAATAGATCTTCTTCAAACCATGGCGAATTTAAATTCAAACAGAACTTACCCCCTATGGATTGTTGCAGGGGACTTCAATATGATCACTAAGATGGGAGAAAGAACAGGGGGAAGACTCAGAGCAGACTAGGACAATGCTCACTTCAGAGAATTCATAGCCAACAGTTGGCTAATAGACATTCCCTTCTCAAACGGTACGTTCACTTGGAACAATAAGAGAACTGGTACTCAACATATCGCCTCAAAGTTAGATCGTTTCCTCATTTCTGACAATGCCATCCACATAGGGGGAGACCTATCGGCTTCAATCTTACCGCAGACAGGGTCGGACCATTGGCCCATTATGCTCCATTGGCAAAATGTTGGCCTTCAATACAGAAAGCCATTCAAATTTGAAGCATTTTGGCTCACTCACTCCTCATTCAGAGATGTTGTCACTCATGCCTGGCAGAGCTTCACACCACCCCCTGGCTCGAAAATGTACCAATTTCAACAAAAACTCAAGCATCTCAAAACAGTCATCAAGAATTGGAACATCTTCGTCTTTGGAAACATCTTTCAAGAAATCAAAATCCTCGAAAGCAAAATGGAAGAAACTCAGCAAAAAATCATAAGTGGAGGAAGAACTGAAGAGCTCGCTACTAAGGAACAAGAACTACAAAAACAACTAGAGGAGAGACATAAGCAAGAAGAACTCCTGTGGCGGCAAAAATCTAGAATAACCTGGTTAAAGGAAGGGGAGAAGAACACAAAATTCTTCCACAGATCAACAATACAAAGAAGAATGCAAAACCGCATCCCTCATATAACCACTCAACAAGGAGCAAAAGTGGAACAACAAGAGGAGATCGAACAAGTTCTTCTGGACCATTTTCAAAGCATACAGCAGGAAGACCATACAGTAGACAGACAGTCGGCTATAGACCAAATCTCACAACTCATTCCCAAGTTAGTCACTAATGAGCACAACAAGATGTTACTCCGCTCTGTCACTCTTCAAGAAGTCGAATCTACAGTGACTCAAATGAAGGACGGCAAGGCGCCCGGGCCCGATGGCTTCACCTCTAATTTTTTCCACAATTTCTGGGATCTTATTAAAGCAGAAGTTTGGCAGCTAGTGGAAGAATCCAGAGCTGCTCATTGGCTCCTCCCCTCCTTAAATGCCACATTCATAGCCCTGGTACCGAAAGAAAAACAGCCTAGTACTCCGGAAAAGTTCAGGCCTATTGCCCTCTGCAACGTGATCTATAAAATCATCTCCAAGGTCATCGCCAACAGACTAAAACCTCTGCTCCCTCTCCTCATATCGCCAGAGCAAACTGGTTATGTAGAAGGACGGCAAATCATGGACGGCATCATCCTCACGCATGAAGTTATTCATTCTCTCAAAACTTCCAAAAAGCCAGGTATGCTCCTCAAAATTGATTTATCAAAAGCATTCGATAAACTAAGCTGGCATTATATTCAAAGCATCCTTTTAGCTTTTGGCTTTGACCGAATGTGGATAAGATGGGTTTTGTCCCTCATCACTACGCCCTTGTACTCCATTCTTGTCAATGGCATCCCTTCTATGCCGTTCAAACCTTCAAGGGGCATTAGACAAGGCGACCCCTTATCACCCTTCATCTTTGTCCTCATGTCTGAAGGTCTCAGCAAGCTCATCCATCATGCTGTCCTCACTAACCATCTGCGTGGTCTCTCCCTTCATGGCTTGCTCACCACTCATCAACAATTTGTTGATGACAATATGCTATTTGGGTTCTCTTCAGTCCAGGAAGCAAAATCTTTCAAAAAAATCCTTAACCTCTTCTCCAAGGCCTCTGGTATGACTGTCAATGTCTCCAAATCCCAACTGTTCTTTTTTAACACCCCCCCTCTAATCCAATCCAGCATAACCCGAATTCTGAGCTTCACTCCCGCCCAAATCCCTTCCAAGTACTTAGGTGCCCCTCTTATAGCCACTGCTATCAAGCACTCCACTTGGAATCATCTTTTGGAAAAACTGGAAGCCCGGCTCTCCTCCTGGACTTATAGAGCGCTCAATATATCCAGTAGACTCATCCTCATCAAAGCGGTTCTGCAATCCATGCCTCTATATCTCTTTTCTGTGCTTGCAGCTCCAAAGTTGGTACTCAATCAAATCAAAAATATGCAACGACGATTCCTCTGGGGCTCTTCAGACCAAAAACGCAAATGGGCCCTAGTCAACTGGAGCACAGTTTGCTCCCCCAAAGCCGCAGGAGGTCTGGGGCTCAAAAATCCCATACACAACAACGAAGTCATGGGGGCAAGACTTTGGTGGAACTGGCTCTCAAATCCTCTGAAACCATGGGCTAAAATATGGACAACTAAATATGCTAATAACAGGCCGCCTGAAGACCTGCTCAGGCTTCACCCCGGAGAAGTCGGCTCACTCATATGGAAGGCCACCAAACAATACTTCGCTCTCATACAGCAGCACAACTTCTGGGAAATAAGAAATGGGCACACAGCCAGATTCTGGACAGACTCCTGGCAGCAACATCCTCAACTCATTGAAATTCTCAGTCTCTCCAACAATGGCCGCCCCAACCCTCTGGAAGAAATCAAAGTTAATCAGAGCTAGACTCACACTGCCATCAATGATTTCAGGCAATGGAAGCACCCCACCTCAATCCTGCCCAATGCTCACAGTAACACTCAGGAAGCTCTCCAACAAGAACTGCAACGAAGGAAAATAAGGTACTCAGAGGAACCAGACGTTCTTCGTTGGGGATACTCTCCCAAAGGTATGTTCACCACGAAGGAAGCTTTCGCTATAATGTATCCTATCCAGCTCCCGAAAGACAGGCTTTGGCAATTTGTCTGGGCTCCAGGTACTTGGCCTAAAATCTCTACCTTTCTCTGGCTACTTAGTCACAAAAGGATCCTTACCTGGGACAACTTGCTCAAGCGTGGCTTCAGCGGCCCCTCTCAATGCCCGAATTGCAAGCAGGATGTGGAAACAACACAACACCTCATGTTGACTTGCCATCTTGCTCATCAACTCTGGGAAAAAATATGCTTCAGAAGTCAACGCAGCAAGCCAAAAGGGGACCTAATCACCATTATGCGCCTCTGGCCCCAGCGTCCTTATAATAGTCCCATTCTTAACTATCTCTGGCAGTTGATCCCAGGCTTCCTCTTCTGGACTCTTTGGAAGGAGCGAAACAGAAGGATCTTCAAACATCAAACAACTCCTTTGGACATCATTTGGGACAACTTCAGCAAAAATCTCCAAGAGACCCTCGCTCTGCATCCATGGCAGGAGGAGGATCTCCCCAAACAATCGAAGGAAGCAACAATATGGCAAAATTGGCAGCTAAGGATAGCGATCACGCCTAACACCTCCAAGCAAAAGACGCCAGGCATCCCAATCCCTTGGACACCTCCCCCTCCAGGCATCTACAAACTAAACTTTGATGGCGCCTCCAAGGGGAATCCAGGCCCAGCAGGCTTTGGCGGCATCCTAAGAAACTCTCAAGGGAACACTCTCGCTATTTACTATGGCTCGATAGGCTGGGACACTAACAACTCGGCGGAACTGGAAGGACTCTGGCAAGGACTTATCCTTTCACACCTGTACAATATTTCGCCTATCATAGTAGAGGGAGATTCTCAGATCCTCATCGCCATAGCTACTCAACTTCTTCAAGGCACCAGAACCACTAAAGTTGCCACTAGTTGGAGAATGGCCTCACGTCTCGACAATCTCAGCAGATGGTTGGACAACAATCAAGCCATATCCTTTGTTCACACCAAAAGAGAAGGTAATAAGGTTGCGGACCTCCTAGCCAATCTAGGAGTCGAAAGCACAGACTCTCTCAATCATGGCCCTCTTCATATTATTCATGACAGGGACACACTCCAGAATTGCATCAAACTGGTGCAAAATGATCAAAATTCATCGGATGCGGTTGGTCATTAGACACATGGGGACAATTGGCCCCGGCCATTTCCCAACGCACACAGCGCGTGGTGGCCACATGGCCCTCCACGGCGCCATAAACACTGCATTCATTCCGCCTGCAGACAGCATTAACTCTCCTCCTCGCCGCCATTACATTCGCCTTATTCCGCCTGGTTCATGCATTATGGACGCCAATTCTTGGTCCGACGCGCTCACCGTCTCTCTGCATAGTTGTATGGCACCCTTGGGCGGTGCGTGCCCTGCCCACTGTGCTGAGCCGAGCGCTCGCACAGTCACAGGCAGGCGTTGTTCACTATACAGCTGTATTGAATTTGCACTGGATGCGCACTTCTCCAATAGTGATTTCTGCCCTGGTGCTTCCACTACTCCTCAACAAACTTCCACCACGACTGCTGATCCGATTCTGTCTGCTGCGCCTCAGCTCATTCCAGGTTCTTTCACTGCTTCGGCTCCTCTCCAGACTCGCGAGCCTCTCGAAACAGTGCCTCTTGGCTCCGCCATGCCTCGACTCAGGCAGCGCATGACAGCCCGTCGTGGCGGCACTCGAGGAAGCTCGGTCGGGGAACACCCTTCTTCCAGCAGACAATTTTCTGAATTTCCCTCCGTTTCTGACCATGGTCGTCCTCCGGCCTCCCTTCCGCCCGAAGCACCCCTTAGCTTCTCCACCCCCGCCCCTCAGCCTGCTAGCAGCCATTACGTTCGCCAGACCACGCAGAGAGCGGAGTTGAGGTTTGATAGTGCCTTCAATCGCCCTTCTATCACAGCGTTTATCACTATAACTCTGCGTGAGGATGCCACCCTTAGCCCTCCTACCTGGACTGCTTCCTCTCCTGCTCATCTCGACCCTCATCCCACCTCTGTCGAGCATCGGTCCACTTCAGCTTCTACGCCTCAAGAGGACTTACCCGTGCTTGCTGGCTTAGCCAATCCCCCCACTGGTCTCTCTTCATTGCAGGTGGACGCTGATGCTGACCAGGGCGCAGAAGGCCACAACAGGAAAACTGAAGCGGAGGATCCTGAAGACGATTTCAGTTGCCCAATAGTGGAGGAACAGCCATCTCCTACCAATTCCAACTGACTCAGCAATGACATGGCGCAGTATGGTCTTTGAACTTGTTTATTTTATTAGCAATGCTGGTTTTCTACAATACATTACAGCTTCCTGGTTTTCGTTAATGATAGTGCTAGCTTTTTGTTACTGTCTCATAACAATTATAACTATTCCACCGGTTTCCCTACACAAGGGCGGTGAGACTGCTATTATAGAGCTGGTTTCCCTATATGGGCAGCTCAGTTTCAGAATTATGCTTGACTTTCAGGCCCAGTTTCAGGCTAGTGCAGTTGAACTGAGGCAGTTTTGTACTATTATATTTACATAAATAGAATTAGCTCAATTTAGAAAAAAAAAAATTATATATAAATATTGGTAATCATTTTATCAAGTAAATTATGAGATTCAAGGATCAAATCATTTGCTAGTCAAGCTAAAATACATATCTAACAAAAGTTCTAATTATGTTGTAGCAAGATGAATAAACCACTATTAGTAGTTCATCCAATTTCACCTCCCATAAATTAAGGTAATGGTTTCAACTCCCATCTCTTTTTTTCAATTTGTTAAAAGAAGACAAAGGCATGACCACTTCCTAGTAAATGAGAGGCTAATAGAGTGAGGAGGTTCCTTTGAATCAATTAACCATCATGTTTATAAATTCATGAAATCCTCATTCAAAAGCGCCAATCATTATAATTTAAATAAAAAGGGTGATTATGATATAAAGCAAATACTACATTTAGAAGTTTAAGGAAACTCATAATAGGAATACTAATTACAATAATATAATGAAGTGAGAATTCTTATGACCTTCATTTTAAGTGGGTCTTACCCAAAGGAGCTCCTGGAATTTTGTAAAACACTCAAAGAACAAAGTTTTGATAATAACTTTGAAGAAACTCATAATAGGAATACTAATTACAATAATATAATGAAGTGAGAATTCTTATGACCTTCATTTGAGTGGGCCTTACCCAAAGGAGCTCTTGGAATCCTGTAAAACACCCCAAGAATAAAGCTTAGATAATAACTTTGCATCTATCTTTACCATCTAAGTCTATAGATACATTAAATTGGTGTCAGAGACTAACCAATCCAATCATTAGATCCTTCATTGATGGAGGTTGTCTACTTGATTGTCATTTTTTCAACACATCAAAGTTAAGAGGCTCATTCTCCCTTCATTAAATTGAATTTGAAGTACAAATAAGATTTGGAAGAGGTCACATTGCTTTAGGAGTAACTAATGCCTCCTAATGCTAGTACTATAATGGTATTTCCTCATCACTAGGGAGACAAAACCCCTTCAATTTTTCATTCTCTCAATTGATTAAGATGTGATAGATATTGATGATAGTTAATAGTCTAAGAGTAAAATCCCTTTTGGATGGATTATTATGATATTACTTCAAAAACTCTCAATATTTACTACATTAGTCTTTATGCCAAAGAAACCACATCATTCCATGAAACACAAATTAAAAAAACAACAACTAGAAAACACCTAATATACTAGATATATGTTACATAATCTAAAATTACGCAAATCACATTTATATGAATATGCAAAAGTTGAAATGATCTAATTTGGTCATTAAAAGTAAGAATGAATAGGAAGAGCCTAGTTTCATGAGTCAAACAAAAAAAAATATATGGAAATGGGACTGACAATGAATGACAATCTAAGGGTCCATCATTTACCCCCAATTGGAGTGTTGCATGCTTCTAATGCAACAAAATTCAACTTCATAATGAATATTTCTCTATTCAATTATCATCATCCTATTGTCCTTTGCATACTTATCTAAGTCCACTTGTCATGTAAAAACCCTTGGTTTATTTTTCATGTAAAAGATATAAGACCAAGGTCATGGGACACGTATTCTAAGTTGAATGGTGGGAAAAAAATTCTAGTGGGTATCACCTTCAGTTTATTTATGGCTAACGAAATTGGCAAAGACAAAGTGGAAATAATTGACATTTATTTATGAAAATAGAGGAAAATAGGAGAAAAAGGTGATGAGACAAATTTGCATGAGAGAGAAATTGAAGGAAAATGGAGAAAATAGAGGCCTCGATGATAACGGTCCTTTTGAGGATCAATTCATGATTTTTTTTAGTTCAATCTTTGGTTCTCTCGTTC
This sequence comes from Pinus albicaulis, assembly GCA_034641835.2. Taxonomy (NCBI): domain Eukaryota; kingdom Viridiplantae; phylum Streptophyta; class Pinopsida; order Pinales; family Pinaceae; genus Pinus; species Pinus albicaulis. The sequence continues at coordinate 120,589,109 of CM076578.1, forward strand.
ATTTTCTCATTCCTTCATGCTCTTGCACACTTAGAGTATTCTTGGAGCATGGTTGGATCACTCTAGTTTTCACTTGGATTGGAGAAAGAAGGAAAAGGAAAACAGGAAAGCACAGGGGAACATGTTGATCAACAACTACAGCTGGATTACTTTGCAAGTAACAGGTTGCATGTGTAATTTCCTTGTTGATTTATGGATGCATGTGGTTTTATGGTTATGTGTTGTTATTGGCATGGAGATGTGTTTGGATTGATAGTGGTTTTAGCCTTACCTTGCAATTTCTTGGATAACCCCGGTGTTGTGGGTTTTTCCACTTCATTGTTTTCTGATTGATGCTCATAACTCATTATGGTTGTGGGTTAGAATAAACGCTCTGGAAGCTTGGAACAACTTGGGTTGAGTTACTAGTCCTAGAGCCTAGGTTGGGACAACAAACGCTTTTGAGCCCTTCGTGGGTTTAGTTACTAGTTTATGGAGTCAGGTTGGACAAATGCTTTGGAGCCTTTCGTGGGTTGAGATACTAGTTTATGGAGTCAGGTTGGACAAATGCTCTGGAGCCCTAGAAAGTTGTGGGTTGAGTTACTAGTTCATAAAGCCCTGGAAAACTTGGGTGGAGATCGATATGGTTGGTGTTAGTGATGTCCGAGCGTAGAGGTAGAGTCATTGTGGTTGTAGGTTGAGGTGGTTTGGCCTCTGGAAGCCTTGGTTTGGTTTTGTCCTGGTTTATTCCATTAGATCCCACATTCATGGTTGGAATATGGCGCGGGGTTGATTGGCTGAAAGAGAGATTTGTTTCAACCCAATCTATGGTCGAGTGGTACATGGACGTCTCTATCTTTGTTGGTATTTTCATATGTTAATATGAGACATTTCCTTATTGTGATCTATGAGAATTTGTAGCAATTATGTTGGCGATATTATGGTTGAGTTTCCATGGTTTCTATGTTGGTTAGTTGCTAGTTATATGTTGGTTATATGATGTATTTTACTTATGGCTCTTGACATGTTTTGATGAATATATGAATGGTTGATGAATGCATGAACTAAGTAGTTGTTGCAGTGATGTGGAGAGGGCATAAAGCCTTCTTGGTGGTTCTTAGATGAAGACTACTCATTTATAATCAGATATTTATTCATGACCTGTACCTTACATGTTTTTCATATGTTTGACAAAATTTCTAGTGCGTTCTAGGAAGTCTAGGTCAAGTTCTAGCTTCATGTTTTAACGTTTAGCTTTTTCATCATGTTAATTATGTTTCTGGAGAGTTTCAGGCAATTATGGGCAGTGGTTTGGACTCTGGCCTGAAAAGGTGGCACAAATATCGAGACTGCATGCTCAGAACTGAAGATTTTAGGTCATAATCGCTGATAGCCAGGCTTATGAGTGCGGTTGGAGCCTCATAACCACATGCATGCCTTATTGTGGGTGCAATTGGGGGTTAGGTGATCCGGATTTATGCAGGAACGCAACAGAATACACATATAACCATAAATACAAAAATTGAGTGTAAATAACACTTTATTTCATTAATATCAAAGAACTAAAATTTGTTTACAGATAGAATGGAAATAAACTAGCTAGGGCGTTGGTAGCTTATCTCTGAGAAGAGATGTGGTGGCCACAAGCCTCTGAACTGTGTTACAATGAGGCTCGAGGGCCTATTTATTATTGAGAAACAATGGAAAACCCTAAACATCCAAAAACCTAACCCTAGGAGATGAAGCACCAAAACTATGGGCTTTGTTTGGGTAAATTGGTACACCAACTTCCCGGGGACGTAACTTTGGCATACGATCTCCGTTTGATGTGCTTAATACCTCGTTAGAAAGATCTATCTGAGGACTACAACTTTTGAGCGAGCAACAATGGTCAACCCATGTTGCTCTAGTTTTTCCCAAAAAATGTCATTTAGGGCCTCATAATGGCTCTGGAAGTTCAGGACCCCAAAAATTGCTAGAAATAGTAAACTGTGCTATAATTAAGGAAACTGAAAAACTGAAAGACACAATGGTGGGTCCCCTAGTGGAATAGGCAAGTGCACACCAATATCCACCCAGATCATTCCTCCTCCCTTAGGAAGAAATGGTCCCCATTGCGTTGAGTTTCTCCATGAGATGAGGAAACTTCTGCTGAACTTGGCCCTTAGTGCAGGAGTTGGCTAGCTTTGACAGCCCGATACATTTGGATATTATGTTGACGAGTGTTCTTGATTTGCATGTCCATGATACAATATGTGGTGGCATGTTCCATGCAATTTAGGTTTAACAATGTTGGTGTGAGTTGTTCTGCAATGTCGGAGGTGTCCAGTAGAGGTGGGAAGTAGGGCCGAAGGCGTTCCACATTGAATACTGGGTGCAGACCAAGGAATGGTGGAATATTGAGCTCGAAGGCATTGCTCCCTACAACCTTGGTAATGGTGTATGACCCATATTGGAGCGGGTGAAGCTTGCGATGGGGTCCAGTGAGGTGCTCCTTCTGCAAATTTAGCCACACTTTGTTGCCCACCTGGAAGTCGTGTGGCACCTGATGTTGATCATGTCATTGCTTGTACTTAGCATTAGATATGTCCAATATGTCATGAACCTATTGGCGGATGTGTTGAATATGCTCAATGAAGTTGTTTTCTTTGTCAGCTTCAGACTGGACTTGAGCCGAATCAGCCTGAGTAGCCACAAATGGCATGGCTACGTCAATTGGAAAAAGTGGTTGGAACCCCAGGCCCACCTGAAAGGAGTTGTGGCCGGTTGAGTTGTGGAGAGCCCGATTATAACTGTGTTGTACATAGGGAAGGCTCTCATCCCATGTACGTGGATGCTTCGAATTGTACATGCGCATAATGTGTACAATCATCCTGTTGACGAACTTTATTTGGCCATCAGTTTGGGGATGGAAAGCTGTGGACTTGGTGAGCTTGGTGTCCAAAATTGACCAGAGGCTGGATCAAAATGTGGTGAGGAACCTATTGTCCCGATCTAATATGATAGACTGTGGTATCCCAAAGTGCACCCACACTCATTCAAAGAATAGTTTAGCAGTGGCTTCTGCTGTGATATTCTTCTTGCAGGCCGACATAATGGCCATCTTCGAGAATATGTCGATGACCACGAAAACAAAGTCGTTTCCATGCTTACTAGAAGGAAGGCCCGACATGTAATCCATGGAGATGGATTCCCAAGGTCGACTAGGAGTAGGTAGCGGAGTATAGAGGCCTTGCTTCTTGATGGTCAATTTGGCAATGGAGCAAGCAATGCAGGATCTGATGTACTTCCCAACATCCCATTGAAGGTTTGGCCAATAGAAATACTTTTTCAGTACTGCCACTGTTTTCTTGACCATGAAATGCCTAGCGACTCGACTGTGGTGTGCTTCCAAAATCATCTTGGCACATTCTCTTGAAGGAACACAAAGGTGTACCAGGTGACATAGTAGTGCATCCTGGAAGTGAAAATTTGGAACTTGCGTACCCTCCAAGAGTGTCTTGTATGTGTGGCAGAATTCCAGATTGCTCTTGTAGAGAAGCGGCCAATCAAAAGTCTCGTGCCCACAAGAGTTGAGAACGGTGGTTAGCGCCACGATCGGTGGTTGCCTGAGGTAGTTTGCAACATTATTGGTGCTTCCCTTCTTATACTTGATGTTCAAATGAAATTGTTGCAGATATATGGACCACTTATGATGGTGATCATTCTACAACTTCCCTTGGGTCTATATGAACTGCAGGGGTCGATGGTCTGTGTGGATGAATGTTTCCTTCCCAAAAATGTAATCCTTCCATTGGTGGAAAGCCTGCACAATGGAATACATTTCTCTGTCATAAGTGGGATACTTGCGGACTATGTTGGACAGTGTCTCACTGTGATATGCCATTGGATACCCCTATTGAGTAAGAACTTCCCCAATAGCATAGTTAGAGGCATTTGTTTCAATCTCAAATGGTTGTTGCAAGTCTGGTAATGTGAGCATTGGGGAAGAGCAAAGGCAATGTTTCAATTCTATGAATGCCTTTTGTTGATATTCCAACCAAAATAATTTTGCTTTCGATCCTCCATTGGCGACTTGAATTAAGGGCCAAGTGATATGAGATAATCCCAACACGAACCTGCGATAAAAATTAGCAAGACCCAGAAAGATGCGAAGCTTTGTTAGAGTGGTTGGGGCCAACTAATCCCGAATTACTTGGATCTTGGTTGGATCCACATGCACCCCTCGTTCATCAATAATGTATCCTAGACACTGAACCTGGGTCATGACATAAGTGAACTTCTCCAAATTGGCGCACAACTTGTGTTGCTGCAGTGTTTGGAGGACCTATCGGATGTGGTGGAGGTGCTCTTCCCAAGTCTGGTTGAAGATCAGGATGTCATCCAAGTACACTACTAAAAATGAGTTGGTGAATGGCCGCAAGATGTCGTCCATCAACCTCATGAAGGTTGCAGGAGCATTCGTCAGCCCGAAAGACATGACTAGCCATTCGAAAAGGCCCTCCTTGGATTTGAAGGCAGCCTTTCACACATCAGAGAGTTTGATTGGTACCTGGTGATACCTGGACTTCAAGTCAATATTGCTGAAAAATTTTGCCCGTTTGAGTTAATCTAGAAGGTCATGAATCCATGGGATCGGGTACCTATTCCAGACAGTGATCTTGTTTAGTGCCCAATATTCAATACAGAGACTCCAAGTCCCATCTTTCTTCTGCACCAACACGATCGGGCTCCCACAGGGCGATGAACTCGACCGGATGTGACCTTTCTGCAATAGCTCCTGAATTTTCCTGTTGATTTCATCATTCTCCAAAATAGAGCACCGATAGAGCGTTCCATTGGGAAACAACGCACCTGGAGTCAGATCTATGGGGTGCTTGACCTAACAGTGTTGAGGCACCCCTGTGGGTGAGGTGAAGATGTCCCCGTACTCCTCCATGACCTTTTCCATTTGTTGTTGTCGTGCGGAGGAGCCCTGTCTAGAGGTCATGGCCACAATATTCTTCTTTCCCTAGGGGCGGATCATCAGGAAAAAAAATTCTCGGTTTCGGAAATGAGCTTACCGCATTGTTTTGAAATAACCAAAGAGATAGCCATAGGCGGTGGTACCTCTGGTATTCTGTACATCTTATTGCCCAAACTAGAAATAACAACACGAGGCCGAGACTCATACACATCATGTTGCTTCCACAAGTATGGTTGGCCTAATAATACATCACAAACATCAAGAGGAGCAATGTCACATAAAACCTCATCTGTTAAGGGCTTGATGTTGTAGGGAAGGCGGCACTGCTGGTTGACGCAGAGATCTTGTCCTTGGTGAAGCCACCCGATGGTGTACGACTATGGGTGTGTTGTGGTTGGCAAGCCCAACCGCTTCACCAGCTTTGATGAAATGAGGTTCTTTTGGCTCCCATTGTCGATAATGAAATGTAGCAAGGAAACCTTTACCCACATCTGAGAGTGGAAGAGACGCTCCTCCTCCTCCAGATGTTTCGGTTCCTCCCTCTGGATCTTTGCAGTGGAAACAGTGGCATTGGGCTTCACATCAATAATCTACTTCCCTTTTTCATTCCCCTTGTCGGGTTCTGATTCAGAGTCGGAGCAAGCATATGGTTCATAAGCCCTCATCTCGGCTACTAGTGAATGCTTGGCCTAACACTCACTTGTGTTGTGAGTGGAGCTCTTATGGAACTCACACCACTTTCCCGTGTCCTTCTTCGGCTTTGTGGTGTTTTTCTTTGCTTGTGGCCTCGGTAGGTTATCTTGGGCCTCCATGCCTTGGCTTTGTCCTTTGTTTTGTGGTTTGGGGGCACCTTTCCCTTGCTTTTGATTTGCAGATCCAAAGTCTCGCTTCTTTTGTTTGAATTTCTGCTCAATGTTTGCAGCATATCGGTATGCCATACCAAGCGAGGATATGTCGAAGAACTCCATTTCCTCCTGAACATATCTGTGCAAACAACTGCGATACTTCAGCACCAAATGTTTTTTCGAATCTTTGATACCCAACTTTGTGCACAGGGTATGGAACAGATTCGTCAGCTCATTCACATCTTGATCCTTTTGTTGTCGCATTGTAGTCCATTGTATGTACTTGTCCTCATAGCTCCCCACGAGATAATATTTTTCCTTGATGGCATCTCAAAAATAATTCCAAGTGGGTACGGCCGAGAACAGAGAGGGTTCCCCCTCATCTTTTTTCTCATAGTAGGTTTCCCACCAATCCTTGACATGGGGGGTAGCTTTGAGAAGTGAAAAAATAATCTTCTCCCGGTCATAAAAGTCATGAACTGAGAAATATCCTTCTAATAGAGTCAACCATCTAATTACGTTGTCTGCATCTATTTTTCCCTCAAATATGGGAATGTCAAAGTTTACTTGTACCTTAAAAGGAGTTGCGCCTCTAGAGTGGTTGCTAGATGCAGATGCGCCGTCGGTGGGTAGTCGTTGAAGGATATGGGAAAAGTTATCCATCATCGTGTTCCTTTTTTTTTGAGGGCCTTCTCTAGCAATATTTTTATAGGATCTCCTACTCCCTCATCTTTGTTTCCATCCCCCATGGGCGGTCGTCGGGGTTTGCGAGGCTGATCTTGCAAAATTTCAACCAGATCGAGCCCTAACTCCTTATACCCCAACCTCGTTGGGGACATGAAAAGAAGGATCGAGAAAGATCAGACCGCTCTGATACCACTAATTCGAATTTATGCAAGAATGCAATAGAATACACATATAACCGTGAATACAAAAATGCAGCGGAAATAACACTTCATTTCATTAATATCAAAGAACTGAAATTTGTTTACAGACAGAATGGAAATAAACTAGCTAGGGCGTTGGTAGCTTATCTCTGAGGAGAGATGTTGTGGCAGACCAATTTTGCTCCTGGTTTTCCCAAAAAACGTCGTTTAGGGCCTCAAAACGGCTCCGGAAGTTCAGGACCCAAAAAATTGCTAAAAATAGTAAATTGTGCTAAAATTAAGGAAACTGAAAAACTGAAAGAAACAATGTTGGGGCCCCAAGTGGAATAGGCGAGTGGCCACCAATATACACTTGGATCATTAGTTCAGTGAAAAACGGTTCCAGCTCAGGATATGATCACCAAAGGTTGTGGACTGACTTCTAGGTGATTTAGTGCTCCTGAGGGGTATCAGTAAGTTGTTGGTTTGTAGGCCTCACTTCCATAATTGGAAATTGGGGGTCGGGCCATGTCATAGTGACACTTGTCTCATGTTTACCCTATCGAGCGTGTGAAATTGGGTAAATGTGGGAGGGGTGGTTATATGTCATAATTTTTGTGATGGCATCCCTAATATGGCATCCTACATCTTATCCCACTATGTTTCATCTCTTCCTCTCTTTATCCATATCTATTTCTCATATGTATTATGAAGATGGAGTGGGGTGTAGAAGAAAAGGGAATATGAACCTCAAGTTAATAAGATTTAGTTCATTTTTGTTAAAGTCTCTACATAGACTTGAGATTTGTAGAGGGACACCTTTAATCTTTATTTGGTGTGAGGTTTTGCCTTCTTGGGGTTAGTTCTAGGAAGTCTAGGTCAAGTTCTAGCTTCATGTTTGAAAACAGCTTTGTTATCATGTTAATTATGCTTCTGGAGAGTTTCAGGAAATTATGGGCAGTGGTCTGGAGGCTGGCCTGAAAAGGTGGCACAAAGATTGGGACTGCATGCCCAGAACTAAAGATTTTAGGTCATAATCGCTGGTAGCCAGGCTTATGAGTGCGGTTGGATCCTCATAACCGCATGCATGCCTTGTTGTGGGTGAAGTTGGGGGTTAGGTTAGTGGAAAGACAACTCCAGCTCAGGATATGATCATCAGAGGTTGTGTACTAATTTTTGGGTGATTTAGTGCTCCTGAGGGGCATCAGTAAGTTGTTCGCTTGTAGGCCTCACTTCCATAATTGGAACTTGGATGTCGGGTCATGTCATAGTGACACTTGTCTCATGTTTGCCCTGATGAGCTTATGAAATTGGGTAAATGTGGGAGGGGTGGTTACATGTCATAAGTTTTTTGATGGCATCCTTAATATGGTATCCTACATCTTATCCCACCATGCTTCATCTCCTCCTCTCTTTGTCCATATCTATTTCTCATATGTATTGTGAAGATGGAGTGGGGTGTAGAAGAAAAGGGAATATGACCCTCAAGTTAATAAGATTTAGTTCATTTTTTAAAAGTCTCTACATAGACTTAAGATATGTAGAGGAACGCCTTTACTCTTTGTTTGGGGTGAGGTTTTGCCTTCTTGGGGTTAGTTCCTCCCAGCTACTTTGGCACCACTGTAAGACTCAATACCTAAAGTTTTTCATAGTGTTTTGGTACTGGACTATAGCCTCCTAAACTTAATTAGGCATGATTTCATAGTACATCTTTTTGTCTATTGGTTTTAACAGTTACCCATAAAATAATACTAGTATCTTCTTCTTTGTACCTTTGGGTTTTAATGACCTTAATTTCTTCATTTTTTACCTATGAGTAGAAGGATCTTAATTGATCATCTCCTACATAAGAGCTATGAGGCCATGTGAATGGATGCAACATAGCACAATTTTGTAAGTAAAATTTACACATCAATTTTTGGCCTTAAAAGGGCGCTTACAATGGATCATGGTGAAAAAAATTCGGTTATCCATTTAGAAGAGTAGATACATGGAAATCTTGTTTAGTTTGGACTTAAGCTACTACTGTCTCAAATACATGTTGTAACTCCATGTTGGAGCTATATATGAGAGCATTTCCTCTACAAGATCTACTACTATAGCAATAGAGCCATCCAAAATAACAATCTACTATTCTAATAATATAGTTATCCAAAATAACAATCTTCTCAACCTTGCTTTCACTTTCTTCTATTTACCTCTCTAGTTACACTCGTAGGTTAAAGTTCTCATTCTCCAATTGTTTTTATGGTATCCATGTGTTGCATTTTTTAAATTTGGGACCTCTCTTCAATATAAGAGAACACCTATTCATGTTGCATTAAATCAATTTTTATATATTTTCTTTTTGCATCTCTCTTTGACTCTCTATAGTACTCCATTATAGGATCTTTGACCTCACCTCCTCTATCTAGTCTAGAAGGTATTATTTGTCTTATCAATTCATATATTGGAAAGTCCTTAGGTGTCTTCCATACCCATTTTAAGACTAGATAAAGAGTTCTCTTCTATGCCACTTGTGTTAGGGCTAGGTAAAGGAATTCTTGTTTCTTGGCTACTTCAAATTTTGTTCCATCATAGCTTCATGATCTTAACGTTTTTAGCTCATAATGAGCTTCCTTGTTTGGAATGCTAGGGGCCTAAAAGGGATGGCACATACTCACTCATATCCAATAGGATAGTAGAAAATATATTTATCTGGATTACTTGTTTATGTAGTAGCATCCTTTGTTGTGTATGCTTTATATTCTTTGCACGATTAGCCCCACACATAATTAGAATGCATTGGCCATAGTAAGGGGCTCACAAGAGGGGCAGGGCCCTCAAAAAAGAACTTGGGTGAATTTTTGCATATGATTTTGGCAATTTTCATCACAAACTTTTCACTTTTAGTAATTTTGTGGCACATGGTGGTTCAACCCATGGTTTTGTAATTCTAGTTAAGAAACTTTGGTTGTATTCTAATCCAAGGTTAATATATTTGGTTTTGTGGATGCCACGTGATACAAATATTGTATTTTAACATTGTAAAGATATAATATACTTAAACATCTTTTTGGCTTTCTCGGTTTGTGTTTTGAGGGTAAATTATTTGTGTTAAATGTATGTGTGCACCATTGCATCTTTTTTGTTTTTGTTAAGAACTTGTTTGCAACAATTAATTATATAGAGTTAAAACCAACATTCTTACTAATTTCCTCTAGTTTTAATTTCTTGTTAGTCTTCCTTTTTTTCTTATCATTGGAGCATACATTGTCTAAAACTTTTTTTCTTTCTCTTTGTTGACTCTACAATGGGGTCTACCTCTTCAAATATATTAACTTGCAAAGCTAAAAATTTCTCTTCACTCTTTGTCAAAATTTATCTCATGAAGCCTCATGTGATTGGTTTGTCAAATGCATCACATATGAGTAGCTTTACAAGCCAATGGTGTGCTAAATTTGTTGGCTTACCTTTCTATACTTTTGTGCTCATATCTCAAAGGGATCGAGACAAGAAATGGGGGACACATAAATTTTCTTCAGGTTGTACTAGGTTGTATCTCCCTTCATATGCTATGTATCTAATTAGGCAGAGGACCAACTCATCCTAAGATTATGGTAAAACTAATACATTTCACACTATATTTGGTATCCCCCATGGATTCATATGCCATGAAAAATGTTTGTTTGGCCTTTAGGTCTAGGATTCTATCTTCCTTGTTCCAAGGTATTCAAAAGGGGACCCTTGTCATTCTTAAAATGCTTTATATATCAAATTGCATCTCTAATCCCCTAACTATAGTAAAGCCTCCTTGGGATTGCCCTTTGGTATCAAGAATTTGGGAAATTTCATGGTTAAGTCATCATTAAAATGTTACAATCTATTCAAAAATTTAATTTATTGAGAATTTATGAATATCTCAACAAATCCAAGGATTCTTGTAAAGGATGGGCGTGCTTGTGGGTCGTCTTCCTTAAATTTTGCCTAACATTGTTATTGTAATGATAATTGCATGTGTATGTTAGGTTGTAGCAACCTTCTTAGATTTTGAGTCCATTGATATTCTAAAAAATGAAATCATGTTGTATCCATGTTACTATTTTTACTAGGAACTAAATTGCAGTAGGAAATATAAACTTGAATTTAAACCCTAGCAACGTTATTTCCTTTAAAGAGAAAAAAAGGTAAGGAATTTAGACACTTAGGTGTTAGTTAAGTTCAACTTGGTCTAATGCATATTTAGGTTAAGTGTGTTTCTTTATTATGCATTGTAATTATCTAATCCAATGGTCGTGATTATGTTCTAGAAATCAAGTGATCCAACAATTCATCGTCTCCTCAATATAATGCCTATAGATGTGTGGTTTGGCACTTGATTGGTCCATGTTCTCTATTTAAAGAACATGGAGGGTCATTTGCTAATGATAGATTGTGAGAAACTCATATTTAAAATATTTTTCTTTTGCATTAATATATTTCTTTGAGTGGCCACATTCATTGGGGTCAATGACTATTTCTCTATTTGAAGGTTTTAACCATGTAACACATTAGTGTTGATTTTCTAGTGCAACTAGGGTTAACAAAATATTTCTGAAATTCTAATAATTACTTTTAATGTAGATCTTATTTTAACTTGTTCCAATATATCATTTAACCCACTACGGGGAATAACCCAACTACCTTTTCAATATATAAATTCTTCTTGTTTAATGAGAGACACACCTAAACTTATCATCAAATTCGGTCTTCTCCTCCAAGTCACCAAAACTGATCTTGCACTTTTCTCTTGATCCTACACTTCTAAATTTCCGGCCTCCTGAAATACTCTGTTATCCAAAATTTCGGTCCTGTAGCAGTTGCCCCAGTAACCCAAAAAATTTCACCCTCGTGCAATAGTTTCTCGAGAAACTGTGAGTCATAGAGAGAGATATTCCTTCACACATGCGAGTTTCTTGAGAGAGATAGGAGAGAGAAAATTCAACGTTCTTCTTCATCCTTCTTTGTACTTCTTATCCTTCGTTCACTTGCTCGTAAATTGTCTTGAGAGAGGAATGAAAATTTCCCAAATGAGGAGCTCGAGTTGCCTTTATATAATAGTCTATCTAGGGTGAATGGATGTGTCTCTTGACTAGGGCTGGCTTGACTTGGAGGGAAGTCGACTTGTCACTTTTGAAGCTAAAAAAATTCATTTTAAAAATTCAAATTTAAATCTTTTAAAAGTTGCAATGGGAATTTGACTCAAAATAAATTTTCCTTTGACTCAAGCATTTATAAATATGCTTTACAATGATAGATATCATTACATCAAGTGGCTAAGAGTACATTATGAATACTGACCACGGTTACAAATTCAACACTTACTCTTAACTATGGAGGTATTCATAATCACTCTCATAAATGTTCTCAAATTGAACAAATTTCTCTAAAGAAAAGGTTATCCATTATTACCAAAATCATCATCCACTAGAGACCATATTCTAGGTAGTACCAAACCCATGGCTATGCCATCAACATATCAGGACTCACTCCTCTAGAGTGATTGGTCCTCGAATGCCATGGCCACGACCTAGTCTATAATGATCGACTCTCAACTAGCAAGCGCTCACGCATTCTTCTTGGTGAGCACTCTACACCAAGACCTCACTCAACCCCTTCTTGGTTGGTGATTAGGTCTAGATGTTGAACCAAACCTCACTCCACCCTACTCAATGTGTGATCGGGGTCCAGGACCTCACTCCACACTTCCCATGGGTGATCAGGGTTAAGATGTTGAAGGACCTCACTCCACCATTATTGTTGTATGTTCAAGGTCCAAAACCTCACTCCACCATCCCTAGTGTGTGATCAGGGTCCAATACCTCACTCCACCATTTTTGGTGTGTGATCATGGTCCTCCTCCAAGGGACACTATCTCAATATTTCATGTTGATCCCTCTAGGTCTCTTAGACCCATTCTCCCTTTCAAGAGAATGTCCACATTAGATAAATTTTGAGTTCTAAAATGGGCCTCCTAAGAAAAATGTACAATCAAAATAAACTTTATAAGAACCAATAGGATTCAAGATGATGATGTCAACCATGGGGGATGATTCATCGTTTTTGGAGTAAAAAATAAAAAATATTAAAAAATAATAAAATAATAAAACTACTTTTTTCAACTCACATCTTCAACTTATATCCTTAAAGTTTTACTCAAATTTTGAGCAGGAGTACTCGTTGGATGCAAAATTTAATTCCTCATCCAAGGAGTACCCATGTTGCATACTTTCGATGGACCTTGCTACATTAAAAACAAGAAATACATGAAAAAATACATGTGCAATCACATTTTTCATGTATTTCTCATTTTTTGTGTAATGAGGTCCATGAAAAGTATGCAACATGGGTACTCCTTAGACGAAGAATCAAAATCATCATCCAACGAGTGTTGTCGCTTGAAATTTGAGTAAACCAAGAAAAGTTGTAAAAATAGTTTTTTCATTTTTCCCTAAAAAATTTGATGAGGTAATCTAATATTATTTTAGTATTTCCACTATTATTTTATAATTTCCTTAGGAGGCCCATTTTAGACCTAAAAAATTCCCTAATGTCTATGTTGTAGAATCCATGAGACCTAGCTTGCCTCTAAAGTATGTGAACTTGTTCCTTGGAAAAGACTTCATTAGAACATCAACTGTCTTCTCATCAGTGGAGATGTACTCAAGGCTTATTGCTCTCCTCCACACCATGTCACATATGTAGTGGTACTTGATCTCAATATGCTTCGACCTATCATGGAACACATGATTCTCTAAACGCTTTACAGAACTTTGATTATCGTAGTGTATCATCGTCGGTTCCATAGGCTTGGCCGAACAATTTTGCAAACAAATTTTTGAGCCATACTGCTTCGATACAAGCCTCATTGGTTGTGATGTACTCTTCTTTAGTAATGTTGAGTGTGATCGACCTCTACTTTCGACTCGTCCACGATATCATAGTGGATCCCAAATTGAAACATAATCTTAAGGCACTCTTTTTGTATTAAACACTTCCTGCCCAATCAACGTCTGTATATCCCTGAAGTTATACATCCTTAGTTGCAACATACCTCAAGCCATAGTTCATTGTGTACCATGAAAATATCTCAAGATGTGCTTCACTACAATCAAATGCTCGTGTATCAATTCCACCTAGAACTAGCTCAATCTATTCACAACAAAGCAAATGTCCGACAGGGTGTTAACCAAATACATCAACATATCAATTAGTCGTTAGTACATAGATGTATCTACCAATATGGAGCTAGAGCCTCTTAACTTATTCAAGTTAGTTGGCATGGATTTGCAATCCATCATACCAAATATATGAAGGATATTTATCACATACTTTCCTTGACTAAGGAAGACTTCTCTAGGCTTCTTCCATACTTCTAACCTCGAGTAATAGTGCATCAACCCAAGATCCTTCATGTCGAACTCAAAAGAAAACAACTTCTTGCATTGAATAATAAGAGTCTTGAAACCTGTCAGAAATAAATTGTCAACATATAATAATAATATCACAGGTATATTCTTCACAACCTTAAAGTAAATATTTGGATCAGTTTTACTTTTGGTAAATCCCAATTTCATGAAATAACTGTCGATATGAGAATACAAATCTCTTGGAGCTTTCTTGAGTCCATACAATGCCTTATTCAATCTGCAAACACGAGACTCCTTTCCATGTACCTCAGATCCTTGAGGTTTCTCTATGTACACCTCTTCATCAATTATTCCATTAAGGAAAGCAACCTTTACATCCATCAGGTATAGTTCCCATTCAATGGAAGTAGCAAGAGAAATAATGGATCTAATGGAGGTGTATCTGGAAACTAGAGCGAAAGTCTCAACATAGTCTTTTCCCTCTTTTTGGGAGAATCCTCTAGCCACGAATTGTGCCTTTTATTTGTTGACACTCCCATCTGCAACATGATTAATATTGTATATCCACTTTGAAGTCACTATTCACTTCCCCTCAGGCCTTAACACAATCTCCAAGACATAATTATTCTTGATTGATTATTATTTCTCATTCATCGCTTCCTTTCACACATGCTGGCTAGTTTCTTCTTCATATGTGGAAGGTTCTTCATTAATGAGTTTTGTCATGAGGGATGCATAGATGGAGAACCTCTTAGGTTTCTTCACTTCTTTAGATGTTCCATCTGGAGCTTCATGTACTTCTTCCTCTTCTAATGTAGATCTAATCCATGCTGATTTCCTCTTGATCTCTGGAACTATAAATGGTTTTTCTAGATCTTGAGGCCCTTCTGGTCTTCCGATACATTCTGTAGAGCTGAGAGTGTTCTTCCCTTGAGGATTATTCTTTTAATTCTTCCAAGGAATCTACAAATACTTTCTTAGACCCCCAATATGTCACTTTATATGATACTCAAAGTTGTTAGGACCTAACACCAAATAGATTTCCCTGTCTCGAGAATGTTCGAGTACTACATCCAACGATATGTATTATCACCACGTCTCATTTGCTTGATGCCATGTGGAACGAGCATTAATGCTCGCTCATTTCATTGTGTCATCGTCTCTCAGCCCCCATCGAGGGAAAATAACAACAACTATTATTTATGTTGAAAATAATTAATATAGAAGTTAAACATAATACATTAAAAAAAAAACATACAACAAGATTCTTAATCATAGAGATTCACCCCCACTTTATCATGAAGCTTCTTAATTTGTAAATAGAGTTTGTTACAATACCATGGGCCAATATTATGGCTCATCAATACCACATGCTTAAAAAACCATTATTCATTTCATGACACTTGTTCATATGATATTATTTTAACTAATGAAATTAATTAAAAGGGGAAAAAAGCCTTTGGAAATAAAATAATCCTTTGATTTGCGTAGTTAAATTCCTACCATTCATCTATAATTATTGATTATTAAATTAAAATTATGGAAGCTTATTAAAAAATAGGTATGTGGAATCATCTCCTATTTTTAACTCTTCAACACAATTAATTTAAAAAGAATAATGTCTAGATATATTTTTTAAATTAAAATGGTTGTAGTTTTTTTTGCAAAACTCTATTTATTTATTTTTGTATCAGGAGAGAAATCGGTAACGAGAACCATTAACGAGAACCATACAATCATAACTGCCACCCAAAATCACAACCGGTAACAAGAACCATACAATCATAGATTGCCACCCAAAATCACAATCGGTAACAAGAACCATACAATCATAGATGCCACCCCTCTTGGCCGACATCATTCCCTGCCAACAATGCCAAGCAAGTTTCATAGGCTTACGTGTGACGAGCTCCCCATGGGGTTTGAACTGGTGACCTTTACAAACAAATGCCTTAATAGAACACTCAATCACCAACAAGCCCCCACCCCGAGGGTGAAAAACTCTATTATAAAACATATAACTATTAATTTTTATATAGATAATTGAAAAAATTTATCAACCCATACCAAACATGCTTACTTATTTCAAAATTAATATTAATGTTTTATATAGACCAACCTAGATTCATCTAACTCTGGATCTATCAAGCGTTGAGAGGGATCAAATCTCTCGAGGTGCAAACCTCTTTTTTGAGTGCAAAACTTGAGGAAAGGTTTGCACCTCGAGAGACTTGATCCCTCTCGACGCTTTAGATCCGGAGTTAATATGGATCTAGGTTGGTTCCAGTTGTGTGCGGCCAAGGAAATTCTATCGAAGATATAATTAATTTTATCAATAATATGTAAATAAATATAATATTAATATAATCATTTTAAATATGTTAAATACGTGTGAGATTAATCTGGTCATTTTAATTTCAAATTTTCTTAGTTACCTTAGGCTGTTGAGATGATAAATATTGTTAATAGATTTAATGATGAAATACAAATTTCGAATACAAAGTGACAATGTAATAGTGTTGAATGATATAAAATGTGAATAATAAGAATGTAATAAATTACAAATAGTCTTCATTGTGATCGATCTCAAACTATTTTCTTCTACTATTCTTATTGTCACCCTTGTTAGTTTTGTCATCTTCTCATATCAATTATATGAAAAGGGCAGTTGCAATCGTAAGCCATTAAGTCTTTAGCTCGAGCTGTTGTAGTAAACACCATATCTTGTCTCTCTTGCTCTCCACTATTAATAGATTGAATTAGTATAACACAAAAATCAATGTACATTGCCAATATTTTTTTGTGTTTACATTGAAATCAATGCACATTGTTAATCCAATCACTTTAAAATTAATGTACCATCATACATTGAATTACATCAAATCAGAAATCAACATCTACACTGAAATCAATGCATTTACTGCAAACAATCAAATAGGAAGAGAAATCACCATGTACACTGAAATGAATACATTTAGTGCAAGCAATCAAATAGGATTAGAAATCATCTACATTGAAATCAATGCATCTAGTGCAACCAATCAAATATAATTAAAAATCAACATCTACAGTAAAATCAATGCATCTATTGCAAGCAATCAAATAGGATTAGAAATCACCATCTACACTGAATTAAATGCATTTAGTGCAAGAAATCAAATAGGATTAGAAATCATCTACATTGAAATCAATGCATCTAGTGCAAGCAATCGAATATCATTATAAATCAACATATACACTAAAATGAATGCATCTAGTGCAAGCAATCAAATATGATTACAAATCGCCATCTACACTGGAATCAATGCATCTAGTGAAAGAAATCTTCTTCCATCTCTCCCCCCTCCATCTATATCTATATCTCTCTCCATCTCTCCTTCTTTATATCTCTATCACACCCCCCCAAACACACACCCTCTCTCACTCCATATCTATCAATATCTCTGTCCCTCCCTTCCTCTCTCCATCTCTCCCTTCACCTTCCATCAATATCTCTATCTCCCTCCGTCTCTCTATATCACCCCAAAAACATACACTATGTTTCTCCAAACTATCTATCCCTCCCTCGCTCCTCCTCTCCCTCTCTCTCTCTCTCGCTTCTTATTCTCTCCCTCTCCCCTGCTTCTCTCTCTTTCCTCATGTTGTGCTCTCTCCCTCTCACTCCATCTTCCTTATCACTTCTCCCCACTCTCTCTCTCTCCACCTTTCTCTCTCTACGTATTTCTTCTTACCTCCCCCTTTCTCTCCCTCCAACTTCATCTCTCTTTCCCTCCCTCTCTACACTCTCTCATCCTCTCTCTTCCTTCCTCTCTCTCCCTCTCTCTCTCACCTCTCTCTCTCTCTTCACCCTCCAACTCTGTTACTATATCCATCCCTCTCTCCTTATCCCCCCCTTTCTCTCCATCTCTCCTTCTTTGTCTCTTTATCTCAGCCCCAAACATACACACTCTCTCTCCATCTCTCCCTTGTCACTCCCTCTCTCTCTCTCCACTTCTCACTTTCTATGTCTTTCTTCTCCCCTCCCTCTCTCCCCCTCCAACTCCAACTCCATCTCTCTATCCCTCCCTCTCTCCTTCTCTCTCCCCCCCTCTCTCCTCCTCTCTTTCAATTCCTCTTTATCATACTTCCTTTCTCTCCATTTCTCTCCTACCTCCCTCTCACTTCCCCCACCACTCTCTCTCTCTCTCTTTGCCCTCCAATCCTCACTCTTCCCCCATCAGTCTCTCTCTCTCTCTCCTTTCCCTCCAATCCCCTCTCTTCCCCCATCTCTCTCTCTCTCTCTCTCTCTCTCTATGTTACTATATCCCTCCCTCTCTCCTTCTCTCTCCTTCTCTCCATCTCTCCTTCTTTGTCTCTTTATCTCACCCCTAAACATACACACTCTCTCTCCATCTCTCCCTTGTCACTCCCTCTCTCTCTCCACTTTTCTTCTTCCCTCCCTCTTTCCCCCTCCAAATCCATTGCTCTATCCCTCCCTCTCTCCTCCTCTCTCTCCTCCTTCCTCTCTCTCCCTTTCTCTCCTACCTCCCTCTCTCTTCCCTCATCTCTCTCTATCTCTCTCTACCCTCCAATCCTTTCACTATCTCCCTCCCTCTCTCCTTCTCTATCTCCCCTTCCATCTTTGTGTCTCACTCTCCCTCTTTTATCCTTCTCCCCCTGTCTCCTCTCCCTCTCTATTTCTCTCTCTTCATTCCTTCTCTCCCCTCTCCTTTAGTTTATCTCCATCTCTCCCTTGTGACTCCCCCCCTCTCTCCACCTCTATCACTCTATGTCTTTGTTCTTCCCTCCCATATATATCTAGAGTCAATATATGTCATGATATATTATAATATAATAAATTTAATATTGTATTAATCCAATTTATTAGATTTAACAATATTAATATTGTATTAATCCAATTTATTAGATTTAACAATATTAATATTGTAATATATTAATATGAATATTAAATTTAATAATAGTAATATTATTAATCTTTTAATATTAATATTAGGGTTAATAATGTTTTTTTTGCATGGTATTGAAAATAATTTGTCCCATGGTATTAAAATGGAATTTGGCTCATGGTATTAAAATGGTATTTGGCTCATAGGCTTCACCTAAATAAAACCTCTTTTTTTAGTTTTCGTAAATATAAAGAGGTTTATGGAGTAAATATAAAAAGAGGTTTATTTAGTTACCATACTTTTAGTTTATTTATATTTATGTTTAATTACCATATTTCTGGAGTAAGTATAAAAAGAAGTTTTAATTATTTACCATACCTCTGGTTGATTTATATTTTTATTTATTTACCTTACTTCTTTTTTGAGTGTTCGTAAATCTATTAATATTTTAAATTTATATTGTGTTTATACATAACAATAATTAGATTAATTTTTAAATAAGGCTGACATTAGATTAAAAATGTTAAATGTTAAATATTATGTTTACATTTACCTTTTAAGTTTATGTTTACATATTTATTGTTTATGTGAGATTTACCACATATTGAACTATAAAAAGCTTTGAGTGCAATAATTAAAAAAACTAGTCACCCAATACCAAACATGCTTACTCATTTCAAGATATCTATTAACTTGAAAAAAAAAATAAAAAAATTTCCATTTATATATTTTGAATTAAAATTGTTATATTTTTTTACAAATTTTTATGACAAAATTTAGTAATTACTAACCTATATAAATAATTAAGAAGTTTGTCAACCGACACGCTTTCATAAACTTAAACACATTTTGGTCTATTAATTATATATACATTGTAAAATTATAATATTCAAATTTCTTGAAAAACAAATTATTGCTAATACTTTATATTTGATATTATCTTTATCAAAATAGTTTACATGTCGAAGTATTAGTTTTATAATAATCTGAATGTAAAATAACAAATATTGTATTTCTCATGTTTATCAGAAATTGGCTTATAATATTATTGTAATAGTTGAAAACTGAAATATCGAATATTGTGTCTGTAATATTTCTTAGGAATTGACTTTAAATTATTATTACTGTCTTTTTGCAAATCTACATGGCAGAGAGTAGTGAGGAGAAAGCTTGAAGTGGTTTCATGGGGTTTGAGCATAAAATGAGGATGGTTAGATATGGTTTCAGGAAAGCAATCTGCACGGAAAGATGCAGATTGACATTGACAACCACAATTTCCTCTCACCCGGCAATTCACCGAGTCTCCATTCCATTGATTCTCTGGATATTGCCCGCCTCCTTCTCTTTTCCCGTCTATGGACATCGACATGACAACCACAATTTCCCCTCACTGCATTACTCATTTCAGTGTTCGTTCCATTGATTTTCGTGGAAATTACCAGGCTCCTTCTCTTTTCCTTAGAAAAGGAAGCTCTGGCTCTCAACTCCAGATGCATTCTGAAGCAAATCGAATGGTAGCAGACTCGTCTACCCTGCCGCAAGAATAAGGAAACGTTGCCTCTCAAATCAACAGAATTGTGAAGCAAATCAAAGGAAGCAGCAATAGGAGACCATGGAATCAGAATCGTCAGCCCCCTTTTAAGGATGAGCTTGGAAGATCATTTTATTTTCCACTGTTCTCTTTATATTTTGATATATGCTTCTGTGTGTTGAATTTGAAATTATTTTGTGTCCATTTTGAATCGATTGCCAGGCTATTAATTCATCTTTAGTAGGATTTATTTGTAGAATGTAAAAGATTGCTTTTTGTAGGAACTCTACTGTAGGTTTTGGCTAAAATTTGAATTTTTGTGGTGGATAAAATAGAGCTTTTCTTGGAGGTTGGATAGGATTTTGCGGTAAAATTTTCTTTATTACTGGTGCTGATTTCAATGGGTTTGATTCAAGCTGCTGACGCATGCCTCCTAATTCACAGTCATAACATTGGTGACTTCAAGCATTGAATGCTTAACATACTCAAAAAAGTATTTTTATTAAGCATTTGGAAGGTTTGTAGGGTTAATGTCCCTTCGGACTGAGTAGCCTAAACATAGATTATAGAGGACATCCAAGATTAATGCACTGGAATTTTCAGCGCAGTGAGCTCTGTAGATTTGTTGTTGGCTTCTGAAGTAATAAAATCATCATGATGACATTTACTTTGTAATTTTGAGTGGGGTTGTGGTAAGTAATGGTATGGTATGTAATCAGTAATGGGAGTTTGATTCAGACCAATCATCTAGGCTTTGACCTGCTTCTTTAGTATGGTACTAATTTACACAGATGCTGTTGCAGGTTCACTGTTGATCACGAGATTGCAACTTTTCTTGTTTCATGCGGTATACTGTCCAAGGCTTGGGAAGAGTCACGTCTTGCAAACTACTCACAGAGTTATACTCTGAATGAGTATGAAGGCGTTGCATATGTTGCTTTTCCTTCCTGTCACAAGATAGAGGGTTTCATCCAAGAGAGCAAATATGGAGAGTGCAATATACAAACTGACAAGTTATTTTCCGGTTGCCTCAAGGGTAATGATGATCAACCGGCTCTCGTCCATCAGGGAGCTCTTAAGTTGTTTAAGCATATCATGGAGAATACAGATTTCCAAGCAAAGGTAAATTAATTTATCTTTCAGGACTCAGTGATATAGATTGGTGAAAAGAAATGTTTTCTTCATTTGAGTGAGCTTATTGGTTAAGAACATGTGTTTTTTCATGAGAGGTTACAGGTTCGAGTCCAGAAGAGTACAAGACCTCCCTAAACTTTAGCAGTCACAGCCAAGTTAAATGGCTATGTGAGAGAGGTTCCCTTGTCCAACAGACAAGGGATCTTATCCAATTCCTGTGTGGAGGCTGGTCCCTTGTCCCACAAACAGAGGATTTTATCCAACAATTTGGTGTCTTTTTTTTTTCCCTCGCAACATCCCTAGGCAGGCCCACTAGACCTCCCTAAATAGCAGTCACAGCCAAGTCAAATGGCTGTGTGAGGGAGGGTCCCTTGTCCAACAAACAAGGGATCTTATCCAATCCCTGTGTGGAGGCTGGTCCCTTCTCCCACAAACAGAGGGTTTTATCCAACAATTTGGTGTATTTGTTTTTCCTTAGCAACACCCCTAGGCGGGCCCACTAGAAGGGGCCTCATGCCTAGTCGATCCAGTTGTTGGGGCTTGACCCTGATGGAACCAAGGAGAATTGAACCTGTGCCTCATGACAGAGCGCCAATGACTTGGTGGGGGGCTTCAACCAACTAGGCTGCCCATAAAGGCTTACGAATTTGGTATCTTACTTGACCATGGCTTTAAAAATAAATTATCTTTATTTTTTTACAAAAAAAGAAAAAGAAAAAAAGAGAGAGTAACAATGTGTTAATTGATTCCATGATCAAACAGATGCAAATGTATACAGACTCCAAACAAAGGAAGCTCAAACCTGTTATATTTGTGGGTCATTCCTTAGGAGGGGCAGTTGCAACTTTGGCAACACTATGGGTCCTGGAAAAGAGGCTGAGGCAAAGCTCTCCTTTTTGTATAACATTTGGATGTCCTTTTGTGGGGGATGTAAGACTTCATGAAGCAGTTGCCCGTGAAAATTGGTCAGGGAACTTTTGTCACGTGGTTTCCCAGCATGATGTTGTTCCTAGGATGTTCCTTGCACCAGTTGAGTCAATTGTAGCACCCTTGATTGCTATTCTCCCTTATTGGGAGAGCATAATGGCTAATGACAGTAAACATGTGCCTGATTCCTTTATTCAAGATGCTTGTAGAACTCTTCTTCACAATGTCTTGCAGTATACTAATGCAGTGGCAAATTATGGGCCTGATTCTCTAAGGGAGTTAGATGGGGTTATCAAGAGAAGCCCATATAGACCTTTTGGAACTTACATGTTTTGTTCCAGCGAGGGCGCAGCATGTATTGACAATTCTGAGACCGTTTTGAAGATGCTTCATTTCACAATGCTAAGCCATGAAAATCCTTATGATACTATTGTACAGGACTGTTTTTCAGAGCATATAGGGTATGGTTTTGTTTTGGAACGTGTCATAGAAAAGTCCATAAGTAGTAGAAGAAGCTTAAAACCAGATTCCGTGTCCTCTTCCAAGATGGGAATATCATTGCAGCTAGAAGCTATTGGTGTTGGAGTTCAGGTAATTCTCAATTTTGAAAGATTAAAATATAAAAAAAATATGCATGATGTCTTTGTTACTTAGTTACTAAGTAGTGGATTTTTAATAATTAATTGATAAATGTGTTCTTGAATTGGTGATGTCAACTTTGTGCAGAATGAGCATGCACAGATAGCCCTGCAAATAGCAAGAAGTGCAGAAAACAAGCATAGCACAAACGTTGCTGAGCTAGCTTTTGAGTTAAGCCTAAAACAAAGTAGTATGGCAGAGCTTGAATGGTATAAGGAGCGTTGTGAGAAGGACGATGGCATCGGATATTATGATACCTTCAAGGACCAAGGCAGGAAGGATATCCATGCTGATGGCAATAGGATAAAGCTCGCAGGGTTTTGGGATGACATTATTGAAAAGTGGGAAGGTCATGAGTTGCCGGGTGATTTCCAATCCCAAAATAAGTGGATAAATGCTGGCACTGCCTATAGAAGACTTGTGGAACCTCTGGATATTGCACATTATTATCGCATGTCCGAGGGAAAAGGCAATTATATTTTAGATGGAAGACCCAAGCGTCATAAAGTTCTTCAGAAATGGATGGAAGATAAAGAAAAAACACGCAGTTCAAGAGGTAAGAAACCTCGCACAAGGCTGGCATCACTGACTCAGGACTCATGCTTTTGGGCACATCTGGAAGAGGCTTTGAAAGATTTAGAAACTCTCAAACAACAACATCACCACCAAAAGGCCGAAAGCCTTGAAAAGTTTGAAGTTTATGCTACAAAAATCATCAATGATCGCAACATTTCTGTAGATGTTTTCTTGGAAGGAAGCAGCTTCATGGAATGGTGGAAAGAATGGAAAGAATACAAGCAAAATCAATTTCCTGGATGGACCTCTCCTTTGAGCGACATAATGGAAAAGGAAAGTTGGAAGCGCTGAATTTGCGCACTGTTTGGATGGACCTTGGTCCAGTTAGGCTTTTGTCTTCTGTATTATGTTTCGTTTCATTTGTTTACAATTAGCGGGTGGGCTATAATGTAATGTTTTATTTTGATGGTTGGGGAGAAATGTATTTTGTTTAAATTTCCAAGGGTGGGATCTATTGAGGCAGGCACGAACTATGGCATATAGATAGATTCATTTTTTAGTCCATTATATCAGTGATTAATAGATGTGCCAATCCATGTTCTCGGTGATTGATAGATACCATGTGACAACATGGGATGCCGCGTGGGAACAAACTTTGTTTCCTAGATGTGGCTCGGAAGACTGACTCAGATATTCTTGTGTCAATGGGAAAATCTGGTGTCCTCTATTGGCAAGTACTGCCTCATTGTTTGTTTGCTTGCAGTACATTAGAAACCTATAGATGGTGATCATGATGTCGAAAAAGGGTCCTTTAATTTTAATGTTTAAATGTAATGTATATAAAATCTCACGTGAAGCTTTGTTCAGGATGGTTTTTAAAAATGATGTTGGTGGTTGGTTAATTCATATGTAATGGAAGACATGGCAATCGCTAAGCTATTTGGTATTGAAATTAATAACTGTTTTTTGGTATTGAAATAAATAACTTTTATTAAGATCGATTAGCTTCTCTTCCTTGTCTTGACCATGAACCATATGTCAACCAAATTTTAATGATGTGACTAATCCAAAAGACATTCATCTACATTGTGGATCACAAAAGTCTTAGATCTAACATATGTGTAAACAATTTACTTTACATTTTTTAAATATAAATAGAGATATATTAAAATAAATATATATTGTAAATTATATATAAATATTGGTAATCATTTTATCAAGTAAATTATGAGATTCAAGGATCAAATCATTTGCTAGTCAAGCTAAAATACATATCTAATAAAAGTTCTAATTATGTTGTAGCAAGATGAATAAACCATTATTAGTAGTTCATCCAATTTCACCTCCCATAAATTAAGGTAATGGTTTTAACTCCCATCTCTTTTTTGCAATTTGTTAAAAGCCAGACAAAGGCATGACCACTTCCTAGTAAATGAGAGGCTAATAGAGTGAGGAGGTTCCTTTGAATCAATTAACCATCATATTTATAAATTCATGAAATCCTCATTCAAAAGCGCCAATCATTATAATTTAAAGAAAAAGGGCGATTATGATATAAAGCAAATACTACATTTAGAAGTTTAAAGAAACTCATAATAGGAATACTAATTACAATAATATAATGAAGTGAGAATTCTTATGACCTTCATTTTAAGTGGGTCTTACCCAAAGGAGCTCCTGGAATTTTGTAAAACACTCAAAGAACAAAGCTTTGATAATAACTTTGAAGAAACTCAAAATAGGAATACTAATTACAATAATATAATGAAGTGAGAATTCTTATGACCTTCATTTGAGTGGGCCTTACCCAAAGGAGCTCCTGGAATCTTGTAAAACACCCCAAGAATAAAGCTTAGATAATAACTTTGCATCTATCTTTACCATCCAAGTCTATTGATACATTAAATTGGTGTCAGAGACTAACCAATCCAATCATTAGATCCTTCATTGATGGAGGTTGTCTACTTGATTGTCATTTTTTCAACACATCAAAGTTAAGAGGCTCATTCTCCCTTCGTTAAATTGAATTTGAAGTACAAATAAGATTTGGAAGAGGTCACATTGCCTTAGGAGTAACTAATGCCTCCTAATGCTAGTACTATAATGGTATTTCCTCATCACTAGGGAGACGAAACCCCTTCAATTTTTCATTCTCTTAATTGATTAAGATGTGATAGATATTGATGATAGTTAATAGTCTAAGAGTAAAATCCCTTTTGGATGAATTGTTATGATATTACTTCAAAAACTCTCAATATTTACTACATTAGTCTTTATGCCAAAGAAACCACATCATTCCATGAAACACAAATTAAAACAACAACAACTCGAAAACACCTAATATACCAGATATATGTCACATAATCTAAAATTACGCAAATCACATTTATATGAATATGAAAAAGTTGAAATCATCTAATTTGGTCATTAAAAGTAAGAATGAATAGGAAGAGCCTAGTTTCATGAGTCAAACAAAAAAAATATATATGGAAATGGGACTGACAATAAATGACAATCTAATGGTCCATCATTTACCCCCAATTGGAGTGTTGCACGCTTCTAATGCAACAAAATTCAACTACATAATGAATATTTCTCTATTCAATTATCATCATCCTATTGTCCTTTGCATACTTCTCCAAGTCCACTTGTCATGTAAAAACCCTTGGTTTATTTTTCATGTAAAAGATATAAGACCAAGGTCATGGGACCCGTATTCTAAGTTGAATGGTGGGAAAAAAATCCTAGTGGGTATCACCTTCAGTTTATTTATGGCTAAGGAAATTGGCAAAGATAAAGTGGAAATAATTGACATTTATTTATGAAAATAGAGGAAAATAGGAGAAAAAGAAGGTGAAGAGACAAATTTGCATGAGAGAGAAATTGAAGGAAAATGGAGAAAATAGAGGCCTCGATGATAACGGTCCTTTTGAGGATCCATTCATGATTTTTTTTAGTTCAATCTTTGGTTCTCTCGTTCATTTTCTCATTCCTTCATGCTTTTGCACACTTAGAGTATTCTTGGAGCATGGTTGGATCACTCTAGTTTTCACTTGGATTGGAGAAAGAAGGAAAAGGAAAACAGGAAAGCACAGGGGAACATGTGGATCAACAACTACAACTGGATTACTTTGCAAGTAACAGGTTGCATGTGTAATTTCCTTGTTGATTTATGGATGCATGTGGTTTTATGGTTATGTGTTGTTATTGGCATGGAGATGTGTTTGGATTGATAGTGGTTTTAGCCTTACCTTGCAATTTCTTGGATAACCCCGGTGTTGTGGGTTTTTCCACTTCATTGTTTTCTGATTGATGCTCATAACTCATTATGGTTGTGGGTTAGAATAATTGCTCTGGAAGCTTGGAACAACTTGGGTTGAGTTACTAGTCCTGAAGCCTAGGTTGGGACAACAAACGCTCTCGAGCCCTTCGTGGGTTTAGTTACTAGTTTATGGAGTCAGGTTGGACAAATGCTCTGGAGCCCTAGAAAGGTGTGGGTTGAGTTACTAGTTCATAGAGCCCTGGAAAACTTGGGTGGAGATCGATATGGTTGGTGTTAGTGATGTCCGAGTGTAGAGGTAGAGTCATTGTGGTTGTAGGTTGAGGTGGTTTGGCCTCTGGAAGCCCTGGTTTGGTTTTGTCCTGGTTTATTCCATTAGATCCCACATTCATGGTTGGAATATGGCGCGAGGTTGATTGGCTGAAAGAGAGATTTGTTTCAACCCAATCTATGGTCGAGTGGTACGTGGATGTCTCTATCTTTGTTGGTATTTTCATATGTTAATATGAGACATTTCCTTATTGTGATCTATGAGAATTTGTAGCAATTATGTTGGCGATATTATGGTTGAGTTTCCATGGTTTCTATGTTGGTTAGTTGCTAGTTATATGTTGGTTATATAATGTAATTTACTTATGGCTCTTGACATGTTTTGATGAATATATGAATGGTTGATGAATGCATGAACTAAGTAGTTGTTGCAGCGATGTGGAGAGGGCATAAAGCCTTCTTGGTGGTTCTTAGATGAAGACTACTCATTTATAATCAGATATTTATTCATGACCTGTACCTTACATGTTTTTCATATGTTTGACAAAATTTCTAGTGTGTTCTAGGAAGTCTAGGTCAAGTTCTAGCTTCATGTTTTAACGTTTAGCTTTTTCATCATGTTAATTATGCTTCTGGAGAGTTTCAGGCAATTATGGGCAGTGGTTTGGACTTAGGCCTAAAAAGGTGGCACAAATATCGAGACTGCATGCTCAGAACTGAAGATTTTAGGTCATAATCGCTGATAGCCAGGCTTATGAGTGCGGTTGGAGCCTCATAACCACATGCATGCCTTGTTGTGGGTGCAGTTGGGGGTTAGGTGATCCGGATTTATGAAGGAACGCAACAGAATACACATATAACCATAAATACAAAAATGCAGAGTAAATAACACTTTATTTCATTAATATCAAAGAACTAAAATTTGTTTACAGATAGAATGGAAATAAACTAGCTAGGGCGCTGGTAGCTTATCTCTGAGAAGAGATGTGGTGGCTACAGGCCTCTGAACTGTGTTACAATGAGGCTCGAGGGCCTATTTATTATTGAGAAACAATGGAAAACCCTAAGCATCCAAAAACCTAACCCTAGGAGATGAAGCACCAAAACTATCGGCTTTGTTTGGGTAAATTGGTACACCAACTTCCCGAGGACGTAACTTTGGCATACGATCTCCGTTTGATGTGCTTAATACCTCGTTAGAAAGATCTATATGAGGACTACAAATTTTGAGTGAGAAACAATGGTCAACCCATGTTGCTCTAGTTTTTCCCAAAAAAATTCGTTTAGGGCCTCATAACGGCCCTGGAAGTTCAGGACCCCAAAAACTGCTAGAAATAGTAAACTGTGCTATAATTAAGGAAACTGAAAAACTGAAAGAAACAATGGTGGGTCCCCAAGTGGAATAGGCAAGTGCACACCAATATCCACCCAGATCATTCCTCCTCCCTTATGAAGAAATGGTCCCCATTGCGTTGAGTTTCTCCATGAGATGAGGAAACTTCTGTTGAACTGGCCCTTAGTGCAGGAGTTGGCTAGCTTTGACAGCCCGATACATTTGGATATTATGTTGACGAGTGTTCTTGATTTGCATGTCCATGATACAATATGTGGTGGCATGTTCCATGCAGTTTAGGTTTAACTATGTTGGTGTGAGTTGTTCTGCAATGTCGGAGGTGTCCAGTAGAGGTGGGAAGTAGGGCCGAAGGCGTTCCACATTGAATACTGGGTGCAAACCAAGGAATGGTGGAATACTGAGCTCGAAGGCATTGTTCCCTACAACCTTGGTAATGGTGTATGACCCATATTGGAGCGGGTGAAGCTTGCGATGGGGTCTAGTGAGGCGCTCCTTCTACAAATTTAGCCACACTTTGTTGCCCACCTGGAAGTTGTGTGGCACCCGATGTTGATCATGTCATTGCTTGTAATTAGCATTAGATATGTCCAATATGTCATGAACCTGTTGGCAAATGTGCTGAATGTGCTCAATGAAGTTGTTTTCTTTGTCAGCTTCAGACTGGACTTGAGCCGAATCGGCTTGAGTAGCCACAAATGGCATGGCTACGTCAATTGGACATAGTGGTTGGAACCCCAGGCCCACTTGAAAGGGGTTGTGGCCGGTTGAGTTGTGGAGAGCCCGATTATAACTATGTTGTACATAGGGAAGGCTCTCATCCCTTGTATTTGGATGCTTTGAATTGTACATGCGCATAATGTGTACAATCATCCTGTTGACGACCTTTATTTGGCTATCAGTTTGGGGATGGAAAGCTGTGGACTTGGTGAGCTTGGTGTCCAACATTGACCAGAGGCTGGACCAAAATGTGTTGAGGAACCTATTGTCCCGATCTAAGATGATAGACTGTGGTATCCCAAAGTGCACCCACACTCATTCAAAGAAGAGTTTAGCAGTGGCTTCTGCTGTGATATTCTTCTTGCAGGCCAACATAATGGCCATCTTCGAGAATATGTCGATGACCACGAAAACATAGTCGTTTCCATGCTTACTAGAAGGAAGGCCCGACATGTAATCCATGGAGATGGATTCCCAAGGTCGACTAGGAGTAGGTAGCAGAGTATAGAGGCCTTGCTTCTTGATGGTCAATTTGGAAATGGGGCAAGCAATGCAGGATCTGATGTACTTCCCAACATCCCGTTGAAGGTTTGGCCAATAGAAATACTTTTGCAGTACTACCACTGTTTTCTCGACCATGAAATGCCTAGCGACTCGACTGTAGTGTGCTTCCGAAATCATCTTGGCACACTCGCTTTAAGAAACACAAAGGTGTACCAGGTGACATAGTAGTGCATCATAGAAGTGAAAATTTGGAACTTGCGTACCCTCCAAGAGTGTCTTGTATGTGTGGCAGAATTCTAGATTGCTCTTGTAGAGAAGCGGCCAATCAAAAGTATCGTGCCCACAAGAGTTGAGAACGATGGTTAGCGCCATGATCGGTGGTTGCCTGAGGTAGTTTGCAACATTATTGGTGCTTCCCTTCTTATACTTGATGTTCAAATGAAATTGTTGCAGATATATGGACCACTTCTGATGGTGATCATTCTACAACTTCCCTTGGGTCTATATGAACTGTAGGGGTCGGTGGTCTGTGTGGATGAATGTTTCCTTCCCAAAAATGTAATCCTTCCATTGGTGGCAAGCTTGCACAATGGAATACATTTCTTTGTCATAAGTGGGATACTTGCGGACTGTGTTGGACAGTGTCTCACTGTGATATGCCACTGGATACCCCTATTGAGTAAGAACTTCCCCAATAGCATAGTCAGAGGCATTTGTCTCAATCTCAAATGGTTGTTGCAAGTCTGGTAATGTGAGCATTGGGGAAGAGCAAAGGCAATGTTTCAATTCTATAAATGCCTTTTGTTGATATTCCAACCAAAATAATTTCGCTTTCGATCCTCCATTGGCGACTTGACTCAAGGGCCAAGTGATATGAGATAATCCCAACACGAACTTGCAGTAAAAATTAGCAAGACCCAGAAAGATGCGAAGCTTTGTTAGAGTGGTTGGGGCCAACTAATCCCGAATTACTTGGATCTTGGTTGGATCCAAAAGCACCCCTCTTTCATCAATAATGTATCCTAGACACTGAACCTAAGTCATGCCAAAAGTGAACTTCTCCAAATTGGCACACAACTTGTGTTGCTGCAGTGTTTGGAGGACCTATCGGATGTGGTGGAGGTGCTATTCCCAAGTCTGGTTGAATATCAGGATGCCATCCAAGTACACTACTAAAAATGAGTTGGTGAATGGCCGCAAGATGTCGTCCATCAGCCTCATGAAGGTTGCAGGAGCATTCGTCAGCCCGAAAGACATGACTAGCCATTCGAAAAGGCCCTCCTTGGCTTTGAAGGTAGTATTTCACACATCAGAGAGTTTGATTGGTACCTGGTGATACCCGGACTTCAAGTCAATATTGCTGAAAAATTTTGCCCGTTTGAGTTAATCTAGAAGGTCATGAATCCATGGGATCGGGTACCTATTCCAGACAGTGATCTTGTTTAGTGCCCAATATTCAATACAGAGACTCCAAGTCCCATCTTTCTTCTGCACCAACACGATTGGGCTCCCACAGAGCGATGAACTCGACCGGATGTGACCTTTCTGCAATAGCTCCTGAATTTTCCTGTTGATTTCATTGTTCTCCAGAATAGAGCACCGATAGAGCGTTCCATTGGGAAACAACGCACCTGGGGTCAGATCTATGGGGTGCTTGACCTAACAGTGTCGAGGCACCCCTGTGGGTGAGGTGAAGATGTCCCTGTACTCCTCCATGACCTTTTCCATTTGTTGTTGTCGTGCGAAGGAGCCCTGTCTAGAGGTCATGGCCACAATATTCTTCTTTCCCTAGGGGCGGATCATCAAGAAAAAAAATTCCCGGTTTCGGAAATGAGCTTACCGCATTGTTTTGCAGTAACCAAAGAGATAGCCACAGGCGGTGGTACCTTTGGTATTCTGTACATCTTATTGCCCAAAATAAAAATAACAGCACGAGGCCGAGACTCATACACATCATGTCGCTTCCACAAGTATGGTTGGCCTAATAATACATCACAAACATCAAGAGGAGCAATGCCACATAAAACCTCATTCGTGAAGGGCTTGATGTTGTAGGGAAGGCGACACTGTTGGCTAACGCAGAGATCTTGTCCTTGGTGAAGCCACCCGATGGTGTACGACTATGGGTGTGTTGTGGTTGGCAAGCCCAACCGCTTCACCACCTCTGATCAAATGAGGTTCTTTTGGCTCCCATTGTCGATAATGAAATGTAGCAAGGAACCCTTTACCCACATCTGAGAGTGGAAGAGACGCTCCTCCTCCTCCAGATGTTCCGGTTCCTCCCTCTGGATCTTTGTAGTGACAACAGTGGCATTGGGCTTCACATCAATAATCTACTTCCCTTTTTCATTCCCCTTGTTGGGTTCTGATTCAGAGTCGGAGCAAGCATATGGTTCAGAAGCACTCATCTCGGCTACTAGTGAATGCTTGGCCTAACACTCACTTGTGTTGTGAGTGGAGCTCTTATGGAACTCACACCACTTTCCCGTGTCCTTCTTCGGCTTCGTGGTGTTTTTCTTTGCTTGCGGCCTCGGTAGGTTATCTTGGGCCTCCATGCCTTGGCTTTGTCCTTTGTTTTGTGGTTTGGGGGCACCTTTCCCTTGCTTTTGATTTGCAGATCCAAAGTCTTGCTTCTTTTGTTTGAATTTATGCTCAATGTTTGCAGCATACCGGTATGCCATACCAAGTGAGGATATGTCGAAGAACTCCATTTCTTCCTGAATATATCTGTGCAAACAACTACGATACTTTAGCACCAAATGTCTCTTCGAATCTTTGATACCCAACTTTGTGCACAGGGTATGGAACAGATTCGTCAGCTCATTCACATCTTGATCCCTTTGTTGTCACATTGTAGTCCATTGTATGTACTTGTCCTCATAGCTCCCCACGAGATAATATTGTTCTTTGATGGCATCTTAGAAATAATTTCAAGTGGGTACGACCGAGAATAGAGAGGGTTCCCCCTCATCCTTTTTCTCACAGTAGGTTTCCCACCAATCCTTGACATGGGGGGTAGCTTTGAGGAGTGCAAAAATAATATTCTCCCGGTCAGAAAAGTCATGAACTGAGAAATATCCTTCTAATAGAGTCAACCATCTAATTACGTTGTCTGCATCTATTTTGCCCTCAAATATGGGAATGTCAAAGTTTACTTGTACCTTAAAAGGAGTTGCGCCTCTAGAGTGGTTGCTAGATGCAGATGCGCCGCCGGTGGGCAGTCGTTGAAGGATATGGGAAAAATTATCCATCATCGTGTTCCTTTTTTTTTGAGGGCCTTCTCTAGCAATATTTTGATAGGATCTCCTACTCCCTCATCTTTGTTTCCATCCCCCATGGGTGATCGTCGGGGTTTGCGAGGCTGATCTTGTAAAAGTTCAACCAGATCGAGCCCTAACTCCTTATACCCCGACCTCGTTGGGGACATGCAAAGAAGGATCAAGAAATATCAGACTGCTCTGATACCACTGATTCAGATTTATGCAAGAATGCAACAGAATACACATATAACCATGAATACAGAAATGCAGTGGAAATAACACTTCATTTCATTAATATCAAAGAACTGAAATTTGTTTACAGACAGAATGGAAATAAACTAGCTAGGGCGTTGGTAGCTTATCTCTGAGAAGAGATGTTGTGGCAGACCAATTTTGCTCCTGGTTTTCCCAAAAAACATCGTTTAGGGCCTCAAAATGGCTCTGGAAGTTCAGGACCCAAAAAATTGCTAAAAATAGTAAATTGTGCTAAAATTGAGGAAACTGAAAAACTGAAAGAAACAATGTTGGGGCCCCAAGTGGAATAGGCGAGTGGCCACCAATATACACTTGGATCATTAGTTCAGTGAAAAATGGTTCCAGCTCAGGATATGATCACCGAAGGTTGTGGAATGACTTCTAGGTGATTTAGTGCTCCTGAGGGGTATCAGTAAGTTGTTGGTTTGTAGGCCTCACTTCCATAATTGGAAATTGGGGGTCGGGCCATGTCATAGTGACACTTGTCTCATGTTTACCCTGACGAGCGTGTGAAATTGGGTAAATGTGGGAGGGGTGGTTATATGTCATAATTTTTGTGATGGAATCCCTAATATTGTATCCTACATCTTATCCCACTATGCTTCATCTCCTCCTCTCTTTATCCATATCTATTTCTCATATGTATTATGAAGATGGAGTGGGGTGTAGAAGAAAAGGGAATATGAACCTCAAGTTAATAAGATTTAGTTCATTTTTGTTAAGTCTCTACATAGACTTGAGATTTGTAGAGGGACACCTTTAATCTTTATTTGGTGTGAGGGTTTGCCTTCTTGGGGTTAGTTCCTACTACCTACTTTGGCACCACTGTAAGAATCAATCTCTAAAAATTTTCATGGTGATTTGGTACTGGATTATAGCCTCCTAAGCTTAGTTATGCATGATTTCCTAGTACATCTTTTTGTCTGTTGGTTTTAACCGTTACCCATAAACTAATACTAATATCTTCTTCTTTGTACCTTTGGGTTTTAATGGCCTTACTTTCTTCATTTTGTGCCCATGAGTGGAAGAATATTAATTGATCATATCCTACATAAGAGTTATGAGGCCATGTGAATGGATGCAACTTGGCACAATTTTGTAAGTAAAATTTACACATCAAATTCTGGCCTTATAAGGGTGCTTGTAATGGATCTTGGTGAAATTTTTTTGGTTATGCATTTATAAGAGTAGATACACGGAAATCTTGTTTAATTTGGACATAAGCTAATACTGTCTCAGATACATGGTGTAACTTCATGTTGGAGGTTTTATGAGAGCATTTGCTCTACAAGATATACTACTATAGCAATAGAGCCATCCAAAATAACAATATACTATTCTAACAATATAGTTATCCAAAACAACAATCTTCTCAACCTTGCTTTCACTTTCTTCTATTTGCCTCTCTAGTTACACTCATAGGTTAAAGTTCTCATTCTCCAATTGTTTTTATGATATCCATGTGTTTCATTTTTTAAATTTCGGACCTCTCTTCAATATAAGAGAACACCTACTCACGTTGCATTAACTAAATTTTTATATATTTTCTTTATGCATCTCTCTTTGACTCTCTATAGTCCTCCATTATAGGATCTTTGACCTTACCTCATATATCTAGTAAAGAAGGTCTTATTTTTATCAACAAGTCATATATTGGAAAGTCCTTGGGTGTCTTCCATACCCATTCAAAGACTAGATAAAGGGATCTCTTATATGCCACTTGTGGTAGGGCTAGGTAGAGGAATTCTTATTTCTTGGGCTACTTCATATTTTTTTCTAGCATGTAGCTTCATGATCTTAAATTTTTTAGCTCATAATGAGATTCCTTGTTTGGAATGGTGGGGGTCTAAAAGGCATGGCCCATCCCAACTCATATCAAATAAGATAGTACAAAATATATTTATCTGAATTACTTGTCTATGTAGTACCATCCTTTGTTGTGCATGCTTTATATCCTTTGCACGATTAGCCCCACACATAATTCAAATGCATTGGCCATAGCAAGGGGGTCAAAAGAGGGGCAGGGCCCTTAAAAAATAACTTGGGTGAATTTTTGCATATGATTTTGGCAATTTTCAGTGCAAAATTTTCACTTTTAGTAATTTTGTGGTACATGGTGGTTCAACCCATGGTTTTGTAATTATAGTTAAGAAACTTTGGTTTTATTCTAATCCAAGGTTAATAGATTGGGGTTTGTGGATGCCACATGATATAGATATTGTATTGTAACACTGTAAATATATAATATACTTAAACATCTTTTTGGATTTGTCGGTTTGTGTTTTCATGGTAAATTATTTGTGTTAAATGTATGTATGCACCATTTCATATTTTTTGTTGGTCAAAAACTGGTATTATATTATCATCTTAAAAACATAATTTACAAGAGGAGCCATCGTGGCTCGATTACATTCAGTCACCCTCAACGGAAAATAGTGCCCATGGATCCGGGGTGCTATCCAAGACATTTGAAGCACTTTGGTTATTAGCCGCAAAATTACAAAAACAAAAACAAAACATAGCTATCCACAAGGAGGAGGATGTAATGGAACTGGTGGAGGAGCCATAAAGAAATGGTCCTGGTGGTGCAGGTGGTATTTGATGTGATCCATTTGAGACTCCAGGGCACGGAGGCAGTCTTGAGAGCGCCTCAGGATGCGGCGCAGGCTCTCCAGGGCCTCAATGGTCTCTATCTGCAGGCTTTGAACAACGCGAATGTAAGCCTCGATTTCATTCCGATCCTCATACCTATGCTCATGTAGGGTGTCCAAGTTGAGTTAAATCTGCTGTAGTTGGGTGGAGATGGCATCAAGGGTGATGGGCGGCTCAATGTTGCCAGGGGATTGAGACGGGGAGACAGCCATGGCCGCTGCCGAGTTCGGGCTCTCTGTTGACTCCGAGTGTGAACTGAGGTCTTTGGGAGCCACTCTGGGATCCATTCCTCGGCTGAAACCACCAAGACGAGCCCATCCACGTTCTCGCGGCATGAAGACTGACCACTCTGCCTCACTGTTGGCTACTCGAATACTTCAAGTCATTTCCAAATTACCCGTCCAGGACTCCCATGTTTCATTACCTAACCCTTGGCTGAGGTTGGCTCGGACCTCGACCTACATCTCACGGGTGCCGTAGATGAGATACACACAGCCACCCCCGCTCTTGCCGCTATCGCCTAGGGAGGTGTAGAGGGGCCACCACCCACAAAATAACGCTGTTGGTAGGCTATATTTCTCCGCCAGTCTGAGGCAGAACCACCCAGGAGCTGCGACGCTGAGGGGTGGATGATCTACCGACCGCGGAACTGGAGCTGACACCCAGGCGGCGAGCCCAATTTGCCTAGTCAAGATCAAGTCCGTCGTAATAAATTACTTACCTCCTCCCTCATCTTCCTCTTGGTGCCCCTCACGCGTGCCAAAGACACCGCTAGGATACCTTCTTGTTTCCCACCGATCGCCTCTACTTCCTCTACTCTGTCCAAGCTAGCGGAGCTCAAGCCAGGGCTTGAGATCCAGCCTATGATCGTCAGCACAGGCCTCTACACTCACCTTCACCATCGCCTACAGAATAGAAATGAGCCAGAGGACGTTCTTCATTCCTCTTAACATGACCACCCTACCGAAATTTTGTCTGCCCCGAGGCTCTTTACCACTCGCTCGTGCGAGCATGGTGAGTCGACAAGCGCGTGGCTTGGGGTCGGGCATGCCTTAACTGCCCCCCACCCACTTGTACAAGTGATTGGATACCCCCAGTGGGGAGGTGAAGGTCTTCCTCCATGAGGCTTGTGATGTCTCGACTTTCTCCAGGGTCCAAATCCGCTTTAGTGAGGATGTCATTCCAGCTGCCACAAAATTCGTGAGATGGCTTGTTTGTCCCTCTATTGGCCAACCAATCGGCCACCTTATTCCTTGCACATAGCACATGGTGCGTAGTGGCATAGTCCATTTGGTTGATGAGTCTGCTGATGCGGGAGAGTTGTGCGTCTAGCCGCTAGCTCTTGGCGATGCGTTGTGGGTCCGTGCCATTAATTATTTTTTGGGTCATGTCCAGAATCAACCGGAAGTCCTTGAATATACAGATACGCTTGTACCCAAGGTATCATGCCAGAGTCAGGCTTACTTCCAATCCGGTTAGCTCTGCTACATTGTTTGTCGTCTTCCCAAGGGGCCCAGTGAAAGCAACCTATGTTTCTCCTTTGGCATCACTGAGGAGACCTCCATATCCTACCTGCCCAGGGTTGCCCTTGGAGGCACCATCAAATTTGAGCTGAAAGCACCCCGGGGGGGGGGGGGGGGGGAGGGAGAAGGCAAACGGGGAGGGGAAGACTAGTGATTAAGAGGCGGGCAGGGGTGGACCAGGTTGGGTGAGAGGTTCAGAAGATGAAGAATGGTTGATTCGGGGGAAGGAGTCTCCCAGTCCACGGGATCCCAAGGGTCTGTGAGAATGGATTCTTGGAGGTTGGAAAGAGCCAGGGACCAGATTAGTGGGGAGGACGGAGCTTGATTATCAAAGATCGTGCATTACGCCCCTTCCAAGTGTTCCAAATTAGGAGATCAGGTAGAATCCACCATGCTCTGGAGACCACTGGGTTGGATAATCTGTGGATTGGCCAATATTCAAGCAAGGATCTGGTGCTTTCGAGGGCGATATCTGAGGGGCCAAAAATATCAAATGCTTGCGACCAGACCTGTTGAGTTAGAGGGTAGTGCATGAAGATGTGGGGCTGGGTTTCTTCAGCCTTCCTGTAGAGGAAGCACCAGGATGGCCCAATAAAAACCCTCTTGAGGAGACGATGCATCTTTTTTATTTTTATTAAGAACTTGTTTGCAAAAATTAATTATATAGAGTTAAAACCAACATCCTTACCAATTTCCTCTAGTTTTAATTTCTTGTTAGTCTTCCTCTTTTTCTTATCACTAGAGCATACATTGTCTATCACTTTTTTTGTTTTATCTTTGTTGACTCTACAATGGGGTCTACCTCTTCAAATCTATTAAATTTCAATGCTGAAAATTTCTCTTCACTTTTTTTCAAAATTTATCTCATGAAGCCTCATGTGATTGGTTTGTCAAATGCATCACATATGAGTAGCTTTACAAGCCAACGATGCGCTAAATTTGTTGGTTTACCTTTCTATACTTTTGTGCTCATATCTCAGAGGGATTAAGACAAGAAATGGGGGAACACATAAATTTTCTTCAGGCTATTGGTGTGAATTATACTAGGTTGTATATCCCTTCATATGTTATGTATCTAATTAGGTAGAGGACCAAATCATCCTAATATTATGGTAAAATAATACTTTTCACACTGTATTTGGTATCCCCCATGGATTCATATGCCATGAAAAATGTTTGTTTGGCCTTTAGGTCTATGATTCTATCTTCCTTGTTCAAAGGTATTTCAAAGGGGGCCCTTGTCATTATTAAAATGATTTATATATCAAATTTCATCTCTAATCCCATAACTATAGCAAAGCCTCCTTGGGATTTCCCTTTGGTATCAAGAATTTGGAAAATTTCATGGTTAAGTCATCATTAAAATGCTACAATATATTCAAAAATTAAATTGATTGAGAATTTATGAATATATCAACAAATCCAAGGACTCTTGTAAAGGATGTACATGCTTGTGGGTCGTCGTCCTTAAATCCCACCTAGCATTGTTATTGTAACGACAATTGCATGTGTATGTTAGGTTGTAGCAAAATTCTTTGATTTTGAG
Source organism: Pinus albicaulis (assembly GCA_034641835.2). Lineage (NCBI taxonomy): Eukaryota > Viridiplantae > Streptophyta > Pinopsida > Pinales > Pinaceae > Pinus > Pinus albicaulis. The sequence continues at coordinate 120,628,147 of CM076578.1, forward strand.
TCCATTGATAGTATAAAAAAATGAAATCATGTTGTATCCATGCCACTCTTTTTACTAGGAACTAAATTGTTGTAGGAAATATAAACTTGAAATTAAACCCTAGGAACTTTATTTCCTTTAAAGAGAAAAAAATTAAGGAACTTAGACACTTAGGTGTTAGTTAAGTTAAACTTGGTCTAATGGATATTTAGGTTAAGTGTGTTTATTTATTATGCATTGTAATTATCTAATCCAATGTTCATGATTATGTTCTAGACATCAAGTGATCAAACAATTCATCTTCTCCTCAATATTAATGCTTATTGATGTGTGGTTTGGCACTTGATTGGTCCATGTTTTCTATTTAAAGAAAATGGAGTGTCATTTACTAATGATCGATTGTGAGAAAATCATATGTAAAATATTTTTATTTTGAATTAATATATTTCTTTGAGTGGCCACATTCATTGGGGTCAATGAATATTTCTCTATTTGAAGGGTTTAATCATGTAACACACTACTGTTGATTTTCTAGTGCAATTAGGGTTAACACAATATTTCTGAAATTCTAATAATTACTTTTAATGTAGATCTTATTTTAACTTGTTCCAATATATCATTCAACCCACTATGGGTAATAACCCAACAACCTTTTCAATATATAAATTCTTCTTGTTTAATGAGAGACACACCTAGACCTATCTTCAAATCCGATCTTCTCCTCCCAGTCACCAAAACTGATCCTGCACTTTTCTCTTGATCCTACACTTCTAGATTTTTAGCCTCCTAAAATAGCCAATTATCCAGAATTTCGGCCCTGTAGCAGTTGTCGTAGTAACCCAAAAAATTTCACCCCCATGCAATAGTTTCCCGAGAAACTATGAGTCACAGAGAGAGATATTCCTTAACACATGCAAGTTTCTTGAGAGGGATAGGAGAGAGAAAATTCAACCTTCTTCTTCATCCTTGTTTGTACTTCTTAACCTTGATTCACTTGCCCATAAACTGTCTTGAGAGAGGAATGCAAATTTCCCAAATGAGGAGCTTGAGTTTCCTTTATATTATAGTCTATCTAGGATGAATGGATGTGTCTCTTGGCTAGGGCTGACTTGACTTTGAGGGAAGTCGACTTGTCACTTTTGGAGCTAAAAAAACTTATTTTAAAAATTCAAATTTAAATCTTTTAAACTTCGCAATGGGAATTTGAATCAAAATAAATTTTCCTTTGAATCAATAATTTATATATATGCTCGACAATGATAATTATTATTACATAAAGTGGTTAAAAGTACATAATGAATAACGACCATAGTTACAAATTCAACACTTCCTCTTAACTATGGAAGTATTCATAATTACTGTCATATATGTTCTCAAATTGAACAAATTTCTCTAAAGAGAAGGTTATCAATTATTGCCAACATCATCATCTATCATCATCATCCACTAGAGACCATATTCAGGGTGGTACCAAACCCATGGCTATGCCATCAACATATCAGAACTCACTCCTCCAAAGTGATTGGTCCTCGAATTCCATAGCCATGACCTAGGCTATAATGATTAACCCTCAATTAGCAAGCACTCACTCATTCTTCCTGGTGAGAACTCTAGGCCAAGACCTCAGTCAACCCCTTCTTGGTTGGTGATTAGGTCTATATGTTGAACCAAACCTCACTCCACCCTACTCAATGTGTGAACGGGATCCATGACCTCACTCAACCCTTCCCATGTGTGATCAAGGTCAAGATGATGAAGGACCTCACTCCACCATTCTTGTTGTGTGATCAGGGTCCATACCTCACTCTACCATACATAGTGTGTGATCAGGGTCCAATACCTCATTCCACCAATTTTGGCGTGTAATCATGGTACTCCTCCAAGGGACACTATCTCAACATTTCATGTTGATCCCTTTGGGTCTCTTAGACCCATTCTCCCTTTCAAGAGAATTTCCACATTAGATAACTTTTGAGGTCTTAAATGGGCCTCCTGAGAAAAATGTACAACCAAAATAAACTTTATAAGAACCAATAGGACTCAAGATGATGGTGTCAACCATGGGGATGATTCACCATTTTTGGAGTAAAAAAGCAAAAATATTAAAAAATAATAAAATAATAAAACTACTTTTTCAACTCGTACTTTCAACTTGAGAGGGATATGGAGAGAGACCTCGATCCATGATCCTTGTAGGCCCGCTTCCTACTACTGATGGCACATGAATACCTGCGGATGATCAAGAGACAACAAAAAACGTGATGCAATACATAATAAACGTAAACACTAGCTATCTAGCAGATCAAGGAGTACCAAAATATTTGCATAAACATTTAAACAAATATAGAAAGAAAACATCAGATGTTATTATTGATAAATTACAAAAGGAGAGATTACAACCCATGCCTTGATGTTGGAGGCATGCTTAGGTGAAAATCTGAGTCCTTCATCAAAGCTCAAAAAGCATTCCTTCTCCCGAGAACTTAGGCTTTATCACAATGCTAACATGCAAAGGGATGAGAGTTCAGACGAGTCTTACAAAGATCAACCAAGCTCTAAACTTGGAGGAATGAGGGATGTGAATTTATAGGAAGGGAGAAGAGGTTGGGAGCCCATGAAAGGAGGAGGAAGGCCCAATTTATAAGGGATGATACCCCATGGATGAGATCAAGGCTCTAAAATCAGATATCTCAACCTTATCACCATCGTTCAACAACCAACTCGCCACCCTTGAGCTTCTAGAGGTTGAAGCTTCTCGTCCATTTGAGGAAGTACTGCTAGAAAGGGGATCAACATCGTTTTCCAAGAAATTAGGGCACTGACAACACTAGGCCAAAACTATAAAAAGGACATCAATGTGGTCATGGCACAAGGAAGGGCGTTGGCTCAGGAAACTAGGAATTTTGACCAAGTTTCTTTAGTAATATTCCAAGAAAGTATTCTTTGGATCTTCAAGGGGATATGTTAACATATTTCTTGATGGTGGAAACATTGTACATGATTTTTCACAAGGCATTTCAGGATCAGGGACGGGAAAATGAGCATGGTGAAAAATGACTGTGTAATAGATGCCCCCTAAAGCATGAAGGCAGAACATGGAGTGATGGCTGAAATTATTTATGAACCAAGGAAAATAACACAGACCACCTATGGAAAACTTGCCAAATCAAACATTTTACAATATATGAAACCTCTGGTATAAATATGCTTAACCACATAAGGCTGCACTAGGCATCAACTGACATATGAACCCATGGCATGGTCGTAGCCATCCGTCTAAAAGAGATCATAGAAATGGATCTACGGTATAGACGCATCCATCCGTATAGATAGGATCATGTATACAATCATGAATACTCAATAACTCCTCGCATCTTGGACCAAAAATCAGGTGTGACCCAGGGTCTTCATTGCAATCTCAATCAACCCAATGTATGAATCTAGCCATGTGAATAAATGTGCTAGTGTCAAACATGGTAGAAACCACCTGATTACCGATCAATGATGAGAACCGTTAAAATTCACGAGAGAGACCACGAATAATGATGATGGCCCTCAAGGTACAACAACACAATCTACAAGTGCAAATGAATGTGTTGAAGTCAAACACTTGCATAATCATTTGATCAAAGGCCAATGATGTGAACCTATCATTGAACACAAAGAACTTGTCATTGAGGCATGCAAGCTCCAAGATACTAAAATAAGTTTCTAAATCACCTTCCCGGATAATGAGTTTAAGTCGACAGGAAGTGATTCATCGAAGGATGGCCATGATGATTCCCGCATCATCAACATGAAATAGTAGATATATTAAGATGATAGGAGTGATTTGAGATTGTAACAGAGGAGGTCAGATAAGCTGAGGATGTTTGACAAAAAGGACTTCTCTTGAACATATTGGTGACACGACTCCAAAGTGTGGCACCATTTGACTCAAATAAGATTAGAGGTCATGTTGAAAAAATTGGTAATCAAATGAGAGGAAAAGGTATTTCCCAAACCCATGGAGTCAAAGTGACGAATGAAGGATTTCCCCAACCTGACACGAACTCCATATGAGTGTCATGTTCAAGAGCGAAAAGTTTCCCAAAATACACATAGGATTTTCACTTTCAATTTTCCCCCGTTATTGCTAATGAATACCTCTTTATTTTTTATAGTCAGCATGAAGAGGATAGCATATGCTGAGCATGTAAGTTCATTCGTTGAATGAATCCATCCTAGTAATTTTACCAAGCCCTAGGAAGGAGGAACTCAGTCTTGTCATGGTGACAAATATTTCATCATTTAATATTTATCGAGTCCAACGAAAGGGAAACTCGGTAAGGATTTTGAAAATAAACAAAAAGGAAACTCCATCATGTCCCTTTTCATAAGTCGTCTCTCAAATTCAAAAAGGTAGAAAACAATATCCGAGAGAACCTATTGACCATGTTCGATCAAGGTATTCCTTTTTCGTAAATAGTAAATCTCGGCATATAACTTAAATCCTACAACTCTCGACCTGCAACTTCGGTTTGTAGCAACAACATAAGCCCCAAAAAATCTTGCATGTGGGAGCTGAATTAGGTCAAAAGATAGTATTTTTCTCCTTTGCTTTGGTTTTCTTCCTTCCTTCTTTCCTTCGCTTGTCCTTTTCTTTTGATTTTGGAGAAGTTCAAACTTTCTTCTCAATGGTGTCAAAATCATTAAAAGTATCTTCCTATTTATGCCTTCTTCAAGGGTTGAATGGGCCTCTACAACATTGACTTCACTGGCAAGGCTGACTTGGTCTTGGGGAATCCCAATTTTACATTTTAAATTCAAAAATAATATTTCTTTCTTGATCATTTTCCCATAATGGTCTTATACATATGAGAAATAATCAAATGACTAAATATACCCTAGAAGCATGAAGAACATGCTTGACCTATATGATAAATACAAATAGCATGAAACCCATGGTTCCAAAATAATTCTATTTTTCTTCTTTTTAATTTTTACAATAAATATATAATGATATAAATACAGTAAAAATTATGAAGACGAAGTATAGTTACATTTCTCAACACCTTTCAGCTAAGCGAACATGGTGACGTTAGGATTCATTAGCTAGGATCAATAGTTACATCACAAGTATGGATATTGTGGCTTACATATATATTGCAAAACACCTCTTAAGTTTGCAGAAACCTTAGGTTGAAAATTAAAGTTGAGAAAAACAAGAAGACATCAATATTGTTGTAATTCTAGAGTCCATCAGTTTCTTCCATCCAATATAATTTGATTACATGGGATATCTTGGTGTCTTTTGTTCTAGGTGTGTAACACACCCTTTTCACTACCCATAGCCCATAATAAGGGTAGAAGGGTGTGTTATGATCAAAGACCCGACCTCCATAGCCCTTCATGGAAATGGGGTCACACAATTCCTCATTTCCAAACTTCCTTAAAACTAAAATAAATTACCACTATCGCATTCATCTTGTTGATACCTTCCTGAAAATATCAAATTTTCCTCAATCCGTCTTATGGATCAAGAGATATGGCCCTTCAAAGTTTTCCCCTTTCACTTCCTGGTCATGTCAATAACGACTAACACATGGTGCCACCATGGTGACCCCACCTCATTGGAATCCATATTGGCACTATGTCTTCATGATTTAATCCACATCACCAGAACCAAAGGCCCCACATCAATAGAGAGTTAGTGTCGACCCTAACCGTGAGGTACCACCTTGTGTGCTCCACAAGGTCTCAATCTCTCAACCTTTGACCACCTGACTACCTGACCTACATCTTGGTCATTCCTTCGGTACTTGAGCCTTCAGATGAAGCCTCCCTTTTTCCTTTTTAGCCTAATTGTTGACCCCTAACCTAGTAGGTACCATAAGAAAATTTGACTTGTTTGCAAGGCCTTTTTAGTTGACTTTACATAGGCCTAAATCCTTTTGTCTCCTCAACCCAATAGAACATGAACTTCATGATTTTACCACAATTATAAATGAACATTAGCCACAAAATACATTAAGTATTACATTTTTATGATCATCACACTCGCTAGGTAACACACAAAATATTTAATGATAAAATTGGAAAATAAAATGTACAAGAAGACACACTCAATGAATGTGAATTTGAGTGCATTCTCTCAAAATTGTAGGGAAATTAAACAACCCACCCATAGCATAAGGATTATTTTCTTTCAATCGAATAGCTCTTATACTCAAAGCAAAAAATGGGACACACACACACAACAATGCATTCTCGTGATTCTAATTCATCAACTTCACCAATAAACACATAAATATTACTCTCTCTTTAGGTCTATAGGATCATTTCGATGAAAAAAAAAACCATATATAGTTTTTTAAATCATTCCTTATAGATTTTCACAGGGAGTCCAACATCCCACATCCACACAGGAAATCACATTCCTTATCATTAACATAAGCATTTAACTAGTGCAATTAATATGTACATACCATTTAAGCATAAGAAGATCAAGGGAAGTGCTTATATTATATAATCAAATAAACATGCAACTGAAATCAAGACATACATTTTCCACCCAACCTTAGACATGTTGCAACCAAGTCTTTGTCATAGTTTTCACCCCCAAGCCAGATTTCATAGTGTTTTTAGAGAAATAAACCAAAATATCAGTTGAGATAGGGTGTCTTGAGGTCACCCCACCTCCACCTACCATATATTTAATAGTCAATAGAAACAATGATAATTTCAATTGCACAGTCATTTTCAAGGCAATAAACAACCTAGAATTACTAGCTAAAACAGGGCATCCTGAGGCTACACCACCTTCACTCACCAGTTATTCAAGCAACTAAAATCACATAGGCATCCACACAGGGATTAATCACAACATAGAGAGTGGAACTGAACTTCAAGAGAAGAGATCCCCCTTTATATGGGAAGTTTCACCAGCTGGATAAACTACCATGGGAGTACAAAGGTCACCCTTCTAGGAATTTCATCAGTGAAGCAAGCACCAGTGCTTCAGCCCCAAGGAAACATATGTTGTTTCATCAAACCACAAGTTTTACAGTATATCCTCTCCTGTCTAGTAGGTTCATCAATCCATTGCTGTAAATACTAAGAGGGGGGTGAATCAATATTTCTTTCAATTTTTATACATACATATATATATATATATATATATATATATATATATATATATGTATTGATGAACATAGTGAGGACTCCAATCCTATAAAAACAAATTACAAGCTCCAACTTGTAAAAAAAAATCTCTTACTCCTTTAAGGCTCCAACCTTAAACAAACCAAGCACCAACTTGGTCAAAATTGAGGACACCAATCCTCTCAAAAAATCTAGGCTCCAACCTTCAAGTGCTTCAAACTTTAAAGACAAAATAATACTGCCTCAAAAAATCATTAGAAATTCTTCAAATACTTCTGCAAGACGTCTCCAAAATAGGTCTACAAACTCCTCTCAAATATTCCCCAAAAGTACTTCAAATTTTCTTTAATAAAGGTTTCTCTTCAAGCTTAAACAAGTATGTCCGAAGGCTTCTTCAAGTCTACTCAAGGTCTTATTGAAGGCTCATCAATGTCTGCTCAAAAATATTGAAGCAAACACATCAAAGTTTTCTCAAAATATTGGTTCAAAAGGATCTAAAAGGGAAACTCCAGAAATGCATAAATTTTCTTTAAAATCAAGGCCAAGGTTTGTCTTCAACAATTCCTAGATATGCCTTCAAAAATTTTGGGTGTGTGTTATATTCTTTCCACGACTAGTTTCACGCGCCCCAAGATATTATTTCCAAGGATGGGGGCTGGACTCGAAGAGGATGGGCGGACTTGGCCATGGTTTTGTGCATTCATTTTTCACATGGTTTTGGGAATGAAGGTTTTCGACCCATGGTATTTTGTAGATATGGTCAAGGGAAATATGATTATGTTCTAATCCAGGGTTGATGGATTGGGGTTTATGAATGCTTCGGCATGTATATATATGTATTGTAACATTGAAATGCATATAATGGAAAATCAATTTGGTAGTGCTGGTTTTGGGATCTAGGGGAAATCTCTGTGTATATTTCTCTCCATTGTATACTTTTCTATTTTAATAATTCGTTTACAAATAATTTCCGTAGAAGGTTAAAACCTACAAAAAAGGCAAAAGTTCTTGCCTCATTCTAAGAGAATAAGGGCTGAAATTATCGCCTCAGAGCCAAAATTACGAAGCACAAGGAGGACCGAAAATGTTTCCCACAATCAACTCATATTTGTTTTTAATCATAGGTCCAAATTTTATTTTTCTGAGGGTAGAAATTACAGTCTCCAATAGCCTTAGATTTGTCTCTTGTCACTAGGCCAAAGTCATATTCCAAGAGCTCTGAAGTTTGCACCAATATTTTCTGAGGTTTGCTTCAATGTAGGTTTAAATATCTGCTCCATAAGAGGGTTGAGAATATTACAGGGCGAGGTATGTTTAGGACTAAAAATTTTGTTCTAAGGAGGTTGTACCTAGGGATAAGTAATCTACTTCAAGAGGTTCACAACACCAGTTTCAAGAGGGATGAACAATTTTTTCTCCAAGGTGAAGGTACAGGGGTCCGAAAACTTCTCCATAATATCGATTCAAAGGAATTATCCAAAACCTAAAACCCCCTGATGAACTTTGATCCAAAACCAGAGATAAAAATTAAACAATTTCCCTTATCATTGCCTCTAAGTTCATGAGCTATGAACTTTTCTTTCTGCCTTAGGTCTGGGATACTTCTTGTCATGCTTAATTGAGTTGGATGAGAAAATGGAGCATTCATTATGTCTATTTATACTCATTCATCCATATTTGAATAGACACATATTTTGGAGAGGGGTTGACTTATGTTCATGTAGGTTGACTTGAAGAGAGACAAAACATATATATTTTTTAACTTGTAAAATCTAATTCTATTTAATTAGGAGGAAATATGAGGTAAGTAAATACTCGTTGGAAAAGGGCTTGAATTCCTATATAATACTAAGTTATTATATCCTTGAGTGGGTGTTTCCTTTGGCATCAATAAAAAATATTCTTCCAATGATCTCCCCATTTGTTATTGATGGCAACAATATCCTCATGTGATACTCCCCTGTTATCATGCTACTTTCCCTATCATCGCCCTATTCCCCTTGTACTTATATTTCTCTTTGTGTGCTACTCCCCCTATCATATTCTCCATATTTTACATTAATAACAAACATATGCTCTAATGGGATGCAAGAGAGATGAACCCCATATTTTAAGGAAGATATTCAAATGCTCCTCGAGGTATGGGTTTTGTGAAGATATTTTCTATTTGTTCCTTAGTGTTGACATACTCCATTTTGATGTTGTTCACTGCAACCTATTCTCAGAGAAAGTGGTACTTGACTAGGATATGTTTTTTATTTGAATGCATGAATGGATTATTTGAGAGATTGATTTCATTGGTATTGTCACATTAAATGATGATATGTTAATTTGTTTCTTTATTGACATCCTTCAAGGTTTCCTTCATCCATAGGATTTGCCTACAAAAATTTGTTGTTTCTATGTACTCGGCTTCAACTGTGGAGAGAGATATAGAAAATTATTTCTTTCTTAACCAATATACAAGACAACCTCCTAGGAATAATGCATTCCCACTGGTACTCTTTCAATCATCAATGCTTCCTGTCCAATCTGCATCATTTTATTCTATTAAGTTAATATTTGTGCTCTTAGGGTGCCATAGCCCAAAATCAAGAGTTCCTTTCAGGTATTTGAGTATTCTTTTTACATCTAGCATGTGAGATTCCTTAGGATCTGATTGGAACCTTGCCACCATTCTTACTACTTGCATGGTATCTATTCATGAAGTTGCAATATATATGATACCTCTAATCATTGATATGTAAATAGTTGCATCCACCATAGGAGATTCGTCATCCTTACTTAGATTGCAACTTGTAATCATAGGTATCCTCACAATGGCATATTCTTCCATCCCAAATTGCTTAAGCATATCCTTGGGATATTTTGCTTATGATATGAACATGTCTTCTTTGGTTTGAGTTACTTGAAGTCCAAGAAAGTAAAACAATTCTCCAATGATCTAAGTTTCAAATTATTTTGACATATCTTGGGAAAATGTGTGACTCATTTCATCATTGTTTCTCCCAAAAATTAGATCATCCACATATACTAGTGTGATTAGAAAATTCTCTTTGTTCATATTCATGTAAATATTTCTCCCTACAACTCCTTTATTGAACCCTTGTTGTTGAATATAGTGATCAATTCTAGCATACCAAGCTCCTAGAGTTTCCTCTAATCCATATAGGGATTTTTTAAATTTGCATATAAAATATTTATTTTCATCCAAGTAAAACCCTTCTAGTTGTTCCATGTATACTTCTTTTAAATATCCATTTAGAATGATGAATTCACACCCATTTGATAGGTGTTGAAACCTTTTGAACAAGAAAATACTAAAATCATCCTTATAGCCTCTAGTTTTGCAACAAGAGCAAAAGTATCCTCAAAGTCAATTCCTTCAATTTGAGTGTATCCCTTGCACACCAATCTTGCCTAATTTCTGATGATTTTTCCATCTTCATTCATTTTATTCTTATACACCCAGTTGGTTCCTATGGAATTTTTATCCTTTGGACAAGGTACTAGCTCCCATGTTCCATTATTTTCAATTTGATTCTTCTCTTCTCTCATTGCCTTTATCCAATGAGGATCCTTGCTTGAGTTAAAGTCTTTGGTTCTATTGTGGATAACAAGGAAGTATCATTCATTTTTGGTGTGTTTTTCATCATTCTTCGAGTTTGTATTCCTCCATCTGCATATCTATTGATTTGGTATTATGGATGATGTTTTTGTACAAATTTTACCTTTGATGGTGCTTGATATGGTTCCTCCTTTTAATTTTCTAGCTCCTTCTCTTCCTTTGTACCATCTTCCTCTGGATCTGCAAGGATAGGGTATTCTTCATTGGTTTAAGCTACTTATTTTTCAGGAAGAGCTTCATTTATATTTACATCGAGCTTTTGAATATCTTCCTCAATCGATTTTTTTATCATTAGTAGGCATTGTTTGTTAATGAGTATCCAATGAAAATTCTTTTGTCAACACATGAATAACATTTTCCTAGTGAATCATAATTAATATTCATAAAGAATTTTCTTCCAATTACTCTGAAATGTTTCATAGAATCATGGCTTCCTTTCCATAGTTTAGATGTATTTTTATTATTGTTTACTCAGAGTTGTGCTCTATTCACGATGTAGACTGTTGCTCCAACTTCCTCCCTCCAAAATTTTTCCTATAGATTAAATTCTAACAACATTATTCTTGCAGTTTCTTGTACAACCCTATTCTTTCTTTCCACTAGTCAATTTTGTTGTGGAGCCCTAGCAACAAATAATTCCCTTTTGATTCCGTATTTGAAAAATTCAGTGAATTCTCCTAAGGTAAATTCCTCGCCTCTATTTGTTCTTAAGCATTTTATCTTCAACTCACTTTCATTTTCAACCATTGAATTGAAAGTTTTAAAACAATCTAGTGCTTCTAACTTATATCTTATGAAAAATACCCACATCATTATATTCTAATCATATATAAATAAACAAAAATCGCCTTTCTCCTTACAGAGTTAGAGTTCTGGTTGGATCACACAAATTTTCATGAATGAGTTTTAGAGGATTTGATGTCGAATATTCTTTTGATTTGAAGTTGGTCCTAGTTTGCTTTCCATGTTGACATGATGTGCAAATAACATTTTTTGGCTTTGAAATTTTATGGATATTGCTTACTACTTGTTTTTTTGCTAATCTTCACGAAGTTATCAAAGCTTAAATGCCCCAAATTCTTGTGCCACAACTAGCTTTCATTTTCTTGACTCATGTAACATCTCTCTTCTTGAATTTCACTGAGAATGTATACATTATATGTTGTTCTTACTCATATTCCTACTAGTTTCCCTGAAGAATATCTTCGTATCTCATAGTCCTTGGACCAAAATATGAGATCATTTCCTTGATCTCATATTGGGCTGACACTTAGAAAATTATGCTTGAGCCCTTCAACGTATAATGCATTTTGTGCTTTTCCCTTGCCATTGATGAGCTTCATTGTGCCTTTACCAACAATTCTAGCAGATCTATTATCTCAAAAGGGCACATTTCCATAATTTTATTTTCTTATTGAGATGAAATATTTTCGGTCACCTATCATGTGCCTAGAAAATCCACTATATACGAACCATTTATTTTCCTTTTTTTGTGCAAATAAATCTAGACTGCAATTTTTTGAGTTAGATTCTCCAATTTTCTTTCTCCAAAATTTCTCTCTTTATTCTAGAGGACAATTTCATGCTACATAGTCTGGATTATTTCATTTGTGACATTCTAAACTATTCTTTGAAAGAGGAGAAAAGGAGTTATAAGTATTGATTTGGCCTTGTCTCTTTCGTTGTTTTGATGATTATCCCCATAAGCCTTGTAACATTTTGCATGATGACCAAATATTTTACGAAAGAAATAATGACCAAGTAAAACAGTTTGATACATGTTAGGATAGCCTTGCCTTGATGAGATATTCCTTTAAAGAAGGGGCTTATCCTCATTCCTTGGATGAAATTTGTTTCCTGTAAAGTTATAATGATAATATCCTTTAAGAACATTAACAAAAAATCTAGGCTTTTCTTCATGATGAACATTGGTTTCTTCCTTTGAATTGGAAGATTCACCTATATAGCCAAGTCCACATTTGTCATGCAATGGCCTTTGAGAGTTGATAATGACATCCAAATTTTTGGAACTCTTCAAATTCTTGTTGGCTTTGTACAACTTTCCTTTTAGAGTTACAACTTCAACTTCCAATTTTTTGTAGATTTCTTCCTTTTACTTCAGCTTATCACTAAAAGATTCTTCTATTCGTTTAGCTTCTTCCTTCTTGGTCTTGACGGATTTGATTTCTTGAGACAAATTTTCATTATTCTTTCAAATTCTCTCATTTTGTTTTGCGTCACTAATAAATAAATCATGTGACATTTCCTTCTGCTTCTATGTTAAATTTTAGCAAGAATAGGCTTCATTTTACTTGTGCCTTAGTCAAATGAGGAAATTTGAATTTCCACTTTAGCAAGATGAGTTAACATGCAATTAGCAGAAGTGAAATGACCAAATCACTCAGTTAAATCTTTTAATTCAAGTTTGTGGGCAAGAAGTAGAGTTGTGCATGAGTTGGTGGCTATGATCTAGTTATTTGGTGGTGTTATCTTTAGTGAAAGTTATTTATTTGAGCTCTAGTCTAGAATAGAGTCAATATGAGTTTAGTTTAGTAGTTGTAACTACTGTTAACTCATTGAACTCTTATTTAACTAATCAATTACTAAAAATAACCCCAGTCATGCATGCAATTTGAATTTCCTAGCAAAGTTGGAGAGAAAGGCATATTGTAATTATTATTGTATATTATTGAGTGTAAAAAGTTTTCATGTAGTAGGTGAGTAATTTCTATTGGTATTTGTGTAAGGAAATAGGAGCTTCCAAATTCCTTAGGAGTAGGAATTTCGCAAGGAAATAGGAGGAAGAATGAGGCCTATTTTGGCTAAGTATTGGCCAAATCAAACTCAAGAGGAGATCATAATTGCAGTGTAGATTGAGCTTCAAACATTGAAGTAGTCATTATACTTTATCATTGTTATCATCTGATATAATACAAACAAAGGAGGTGTTTTTCCCAATTGGGTTCCCCAGTAAAAACTTTGTTCATTGCGACTGAATGATTGCATGTGTTTCTATGGTCAGTTTTCCTTCCGCAAAATTTAGTAGAATTAATTTGTGTATATTGATTTCAATGTGATTTCATTAGCAACTACAAATTTTGATTTATTTCGACATGGTATCATAGCAATTAAAAACTACATAGAAACCAGGTTCCTCATCATCTCTCAAAGAAATTCCAAATAACATAGTTTCTGGTGCAGGTGTTTCTTTAGTGCAGGAACAATGTCTTTGAATGGATTGAGGCTTGAGTATGCATTGGAGGGAAATTTGAATTTATGTTCCTATAAAGATAGAATGGAAGTCGTGTTAAATGAAAATGGAGTATTATAGTACAGAAAAAATATATTCCAAAACAAACAACATCAGATGCACAACAACTGGCTTAGTAGGATAAATATACTACAAAGGATATGAGCATTATCCTAGAGGGAGTCATAGACAATATGGTTTCGAATATGCATGGAAAGGAGAATGATTTTACAATGTGTAAAACCCTCACAAACCTATTCGTAAGAAGCAAAGATGCCAAGAAGTTGGCATTGAAATATAACTTTAGGAACATTTGAATGAGTAAAAATGAAACTATTGTTCATTACCTATCAAGATTCACTCAGGTGAGAGATGAACTTGGAGGAGTTGGAGAGACTCTGCCACAATATGAACTTGTGAGCTTAGAGCTCCTTGGTATTCCAAAGTCCTGGCATAACTATCAAGATTCAGTTAATGGAAGAGGCAAACTCCCAAATTAGGAGAGACTTTGGCCTGACTTGGTGCAGGAGAATATTAGAAGAAAAAATAGAGATGGAGTCTCATCCAGAACTGATGAGGAAGAAAATTTTTCCTTAGCTGGTAAGGGAAATAAATCCAAAGGAAAGAAAGCCCAAGGAAAGGTATAATACAATGAGAACCATGGCAAGAGGAAAGACCTCGGTAAAATTAAATGATTTCACTACCATGAGTATGGACACTATGCAACCAAGTGTTCACATAAGAAATCCAATAAGAAGGCTACAACAGGAGTAGGAGGAGATGCTCACACATCACAATTCAAGTTGGATTTCACCCTCATTGCTTGCATGGAAATTATTGTACAAGGTAGTATATGGTACTTAGACTCTGGTGCTTCATTTCATATGACAGGAAATAAGGATTTATTCAACAACTTAGAGGAGAAAGACCTACAATTACACATATAGCTTGGATATGATGGAAGGTATAGTACCAAGGGGATTGGCACTGTCACCTTTAAGAGGGAGTCGGGCTCCCATCTTCACCTAAATAATATAACGTATGTGCCTGGTCTGAAGAAAAATCTAGTATTTCTAGTTGTACTTCAAGACAAAGGATATAATGTGGTGTTCAGTAAAGGGAAGGCCTATCTGAAGCATGTTTCTTCTAGAAAAGTGAATCAGACTGGTGTTAGGATTAAAAACCTCTACAAGATATAGGTTGATGCATGTATCACATTGAGTAGAAAGGTAGAACATGTTCAGGGACGAGATGTTGGAGAGCTCTGACATAGGTCCATGGGACACCTACACCATGGAGCTTTGAAAATAATGTAACAGATAACCATTGGGCTTCCAAAATGCACCCTTGATCAACATGATATTTGAAAGGTATGCACTCTTGGAAAATATATTAAATCCTCCTTCCATGGTTGAGATAGCAGAGTTGGAGCTATCTTGGAGAAATTTCACTCAAATGTGTGTGGAAAATTCTCAATAGTCTCAATTTCAAAGCACAGGTATTATGTTATATTCTTATATGTTTTTTCCTGCAAATGTTGGATCTATTTCATGAAGAAGAAATATGAGGTTTATTCAAAGTTGATTGAATTTGGATCCTTAGATGAAAATGAGATTGGAAATAAGATTAAATCCATGAGAAGTGGTAATGTAGGAGAGTGTATGTTTAATTCCTTTAAAAAATGATGTGCTTAGGAGGGTATTTGAAGGGAGTTTATTTCACCCCACAAACCATAATAAAATGGGGTTGTAGAGAAGAAAAATAAAAGTATTGTTGGAGCTACTAGAGCAATGTTGCATGACTAGAGATTGCCACTATCCCTATGGGTAGAAGCTTGTAATACAATTGTTTACTTATTGAACTTGATCCCTCAAAAAATTCTTGGAATGATAACATCTGAAGAGGATTTCTCTGGGAGGAACCCAGATGTCTCCCATTTTCGCATTTTTGGTTCCATAGTCTATTGTCATATCTCCAAATACAATAGGAAAATGTTAGAGCTCATTACAAAGAGGGGGATCTTTGTGGGATATTCTAAGACACCTCATATTTAGCGAGTGTACATGCCCTCAATGAGGATGACTGTGATGAGGATGGATGTGAGATTTGATGAGGAGAAATCCATGAGGATCTCTCTAGAGCGAGATTTGAGCATATCTTTCTGGCGTCGTTGCTGGGGAAAGAATTTGAAGAGCTAAATCCCTGGGCCTCGACAAATATTCATCCACCCTTCAAAATAGGTGAGAAAGAAGGGTTGGGAGTTGTAGATCCCTCACCTTGGCGACTCCACTATCATTCAAAGATAAATCTATTTGTAGTCCTGGCTTCCCGAAAGCCACACTTGAGGTCAGATACATCCCAGTTGAGAACACTTTCAGTGTCTGACCCAGAGAATATTTTTCACAAGAGAGGTTGGAGAGAAAGACAATCAGCTTATACAGATATTCCCAGATTCTCCCTGGAAGACTCTCCATCCTCCTCTCAATTAGCTCAAGATCAAGGTCCTGATTCTACTGCAAGAACCCTTGATTATACTTCTGATAACCCCTCCCTGGAAAATATTGAAGTAAAAGATGAGGCTGAATCTGTAGATATCACAAGCTTCTTTTTGCATCCCACTCTCGAAGCCGAAGAAATTAAAGAAGTCACAGAGTTTTTTGCTGCTCATATTTCAGCATTTCAATCAGTCCCTCAAGCCTCTGTTCAATATATCCCCATTGTCATACATACTTCTCTTCCACCACCTCCTTTTACACATCAGACTCTCCCACAACCTCCACAACCTCCGATGGTTGTTTCTGGCTTCCTACTAAACAAATATTCCCCCCTGGCATTGCCTCAGATCCTGAATGACATGCCTCAGGATTACTTAAAGATCCTACCTCGTTTCAATGGAGAAAATGATACTGAATCTCAGAAACATCTGGAAGTTTTCTGCGCCTTCGCAGAAAATTTCAATGTTGAACATCTAGATGTGGTGTTGAGATTATTTGTCCAGTCTCTAGATGGAGAGGCCAGAAAATGGTTTAAGACCTTGGGAGACCGCTCCATTACTAACTGGGAGGAAATGGAAAATGCCTTCACCAAGAAATGGGGAGAGAAGAAGGACCATGGATACTATCTTACAGAATTCAACGCACTCAGAAAGAGACATAATGAATATGTGTCTGAATTCATCAAGAGTTTTAATAAATTATATACAAGTCTCCTAGCCGAAATGAAGCCTCACCAGACCGCTGCTAAAGTGGTGTTTGTAGCAGCCTTTGAGTCAGAATTCGGATTCTTTTTAAGAGAAAGGAAGTCTACTACTCTGGATGAAGCCTAGACTGATGCATTGGAAGTAGAAGCCAACTTTGCTTCTACGGGTAAATCAAAAGGGAGGTCAGACCATGATGTTAGACGTAGAGGGAAAGAAGAAACATCTACCTCTAGTCAAGATAGAGAGGTAGTGGATTACAAAATAGAGGAGATGAGTAAAATGATCAAGAACCTTTCGAACAAGCTGGTGAAGCTTGAGCTTGAGGCAAAAAACTCACCCTCCAAGCCATTTCAAAATGCTCCAAACAGAGGATTTAATCCCCGATACAGAAAGCCTCCTTTGCAAATATTACAAAGAGATCAGAGGGAGAAGCAAGATCACATACATCCTCCGCTGTATCTGGAAGGGCAGATGGATGGCCCTACCGAAGACATCCCCGATGGGCAAGATGATCAATATCTTGCTTACTCAAATGGTGATGAAGATCAATCTTCTTTGCAAGAAAATGAAGGAGTGGAGCTTTCCTTGAAAGAAGAAGAAGAAAAAACATGTGCTGCTGAAGATCCAGAGATCGATGATTACTGCAAGAAATTCGAGGACTTCATGCAGGCACATTTCAATAGAAAATATGATCTCAGGTCCTCTAGGAAGAGGACCCACACACAAGAACAAGAAGAAGAGATGCCACAGAAGGAGATTCTTGTTCAGAAAGTTGGAGATAAAGGTAAGAGACCTATAACTGAACCTTTACATTCTAATGAATCCATTCCTTCCTCTTCTAAGTTGGCCTCTAATCCAAATGCAAATGTTAAACCCATCCCAAAGGAAGAAAAACTTCCAGCCAATAGTAAAGAGCCAAAGGAAAGTCTTGTAGAGAATCCTCCTCCTGTGTTTAGCCTTCAGAAAGAGCTAGAAAAATTAAAAATTCTCGTCCCTTTGACTGAACTCCTGAAGCAACCAACCTATCAGGCTCAAGTGTCATCATTCATGCTTCCTCAGGGAGCTGCTCCAATCCCAGACAGTTTAAACCTCCAAGAAGAAAGGCCCATGGTTTTTTTTGGTCCCCATGTTGAGGAACTAGATTCTTCAACTCCCCCTTTCTATGTCTCCTTAGTAATTCATGACCTGTTATTGCATAATTGTATGCTGGATTCTGGAATGTCTCATAACCTCCTGCCCCTGTCAGTGATGGAACAATTGGGGATGCAGATCACTCGCTCATATAAATATCTCTACTCCTTTTATTCTAAAAGAGTCAAATGTTTGGGGATGATCAAGGATTTGGTGGTAAATCTAGCCCAAATCGCAGCTAAGAGCGTAGTAATGGACATAGTAGTGGCTGACATCCCATCTCAGTTTGGGATGTTGTTATCAAGATCACGGGGTACAAAAATCGGAGGATCTATAAAGCTAGACCTAACCTATGCGACCATTTCTGTGTTTGGAGGCCAAGAGAGGAGATTATACCGGGAAAAAAGGTTTGTGAAGATGGTCACTAAAGCTAATAATTCAGTGAATTCACCGGTGTTCAACAAAGAGGGTGAGTTTTCTTGTCTAACGCTTGAGGAAGACCAAGATTACTCGCAGGAGCCATCTTTCTGTCAAGTAAAGACATAGCAGTCTTCAAGTAATGAAGAAAGTGGGGTTTGTACCTTGCACTTTGATGGAGCCAACTCAAAGGAAGGGAATGGAGCTGGGATTCTCCTAATTTCCCCTACTAGACAACTGGTCCCATTATCTTTCAAATTGGAGTATGAAGCCACGAACAATATGGTTGAATATGAAGCATTTCTCCTGGGCCTACAAACAACAAAGAATATGAATATTCAGAGCTTGAAGGTTCTGGGAGATTCAGAACTGGTGGTGAGACAAGTAAGAAATCAATGTCAAGCTAAGCACCCAAGACTGAGGGCTTACAGAAATGAGGTATGGGACTTGGTAGATAATTTATTCTTAGCATTTAATATTCAATTCATGCCAAGAGACCAGAATAGAATGGCGGACTCTCTTGCAGTAGTTGCAAGCACTTTTCGACCACCTCAGAACCCCCTCCTGAGGTATGAAATAGAGGTTTGCTACTGTCCTTCCATCCCTGACAATGTCAAACATTGGCGGGTGTTTGAAGACGAGGAGCAAGTAAAAATATTCATGGAGACTGTTGGGGAATTCTCCAATATGGACATAGATGCTGGCGATGAAGAGGCTGAGGACCTTCCTCAGAATAAATGGCAGGATACCGTAGCTGGGCATAAGGTGCTGCAGCTCAAAGGGAATGTAATACCTAGAGGACTGGTCCCTCTGGAGAGATTATTTGATAAGAATGATGTCCCAATACAGCCAAGTCAGTTTGTTGAAGAAAATCAGGTAGATGACTTGAACCTCGGCACGGAGGCTGATCCCAAGCTTGTGAAATTGTCTAATAAGGTACCCGGAGAATATAAAGAGAAATATCGAAAGCTATTTCAGACATATAAATATGTCTTTGCTTGGTCCTATCAAGATTTGAAGACCTTTGATATTAGCATTATCCAGCACAAGATTCCATTAAAGGGAGATGCTAAGCCACACAAACAGAAATTAAGGTAGATTAATCCTTTACTCCTTCCTTCCATAGAAAAGGAAATCAAGAAACTGTTGAAGGCTAAGATTATTGTGCCATTAAGATATTCTGAATGGGTGGCCAACTTGGTCCCAGTCTGAAAGAAGAATGGGGAAATAAGGTATGTGTGGACTTTCAGAACTTGAACAGAGCATCTCTGAAAGACAATTATCCACTGCCCAAGATGGACCATATATTGCAGAAGGTGGTAGGATCTTCACGAATGTCTATGATGGATGGATTTTTTGGGTATAATCAGGTAGCAGTGCTTCCAGAGGACCAAAAGAAAATTGCATTCACCTATCCTTGGGGAACGTTTATGTATGCTCAAATGTCGTTTGGATTGATCAATGTAGGGGCTACATTTCAAAGGGCCATGGACATTGCTTTTGTGGGTGAACAAGACAAATTCATGGTGGTGTATCTGGATGATATCACAGTCTTCTCAAGGGACGATGCTAAACATTTAGAACATTTGCGCAGAACCTTTGACAAGTGTCGTAGGTATGGATTGTCTTTAAACCCTCAAAAATTTATGTTTGCTTTAGAAGAGGGTAAATTGTTGGGGCATATGGTAACAAAGGCAGGGGTAAAAATTGACCCGAAAAGGGTAGAAGTCATAAATGGTATACCCTTGCCCAGAAAGAAGAAAGAGGTCCAAGTTTTTCTTGGACGTATCAACTTCTTGAGAAGATTCATACCGAATTATGTGGAGATAGTCCGGTACATAAATGAGATGTTGAAGAAGGATAATGAAGTAAGATGGACTACTGAGTCATGGGATGCTTTTAACAGAATAAAAAAGGCTTTCATAGAAGCCCCAGTATTGGCATGACCGGATTATGCGAAACCCTTCATGATCTTTTCATTTGCATCTCCCCACACTATCGCAGCAGTATTATTGCAGAAGAACGAGGAGGGGCATAAGAAACCTATTGCCTGCTTTAGCCAAGTGCTCCGCGATGCTGAGCTAAAATATAACATCTTGGAGAAATAGGCTTATGCCTTGGTCAAATCCCTCAAGGCTTTTTGGATGTATGTATTGCAGTCGGCCATAACTACATTTGCACCCACAACGGCTGTAAAAGACATCTTGATTCAGGGAGATAGTGAAGGAAAGAGAGGCAAATGGATAGCCAAGATACATGAATATGCGTTGGAGATACGCCCAACTAAGCTAATAAAGGGACAGGGATTAGCTAAGATCCTTTCCAAATCAAACTGTTAGGATTTGGGGATAAATTTGTCTATGGTGGCCAATGAAGAGCCTGGAGGAGCAGATGAGCAGCGCAGGATAGAAAATGCTCCATAAAAGACCCATATGAAGTACCTTCTCAGTCCATGGTACAAGGAAATTATAGAGTACCTCTTGACTCTTAGATGTCCTCCATGCTGCGACAAGACAAAGTATAGAACGTTGAGGCTGAAATCTCAGAAATTAATCGTAGCCAATGGCCGCTTGTACTGGAGAGACCTATCGGGCATACTACTTTTATGTCTCACGAAAGATGAAGTAGAAGAAGTGATGGTAGAATTCCATGAGGGCATCTGTGGTGGCCACTATAGCTGGAGGGCCACGACACACAAAATTCTGAAAGTAGGCTTTTTCTGGCCCAAACTTTTCGGAGATGTTAATGCTCGGCTAAGGGCATGTGAAAAATGTCAAAAATTTGCCGAAAGGCAGAAGTTTGCATCTTTTCCTATGATCCCGGTACACATAGAAGAACCTTTCCAGCAGCGGGGAATTGATTTCATCGGCGAAATCCATCCTGCCTCAAGCAGAAAACACAATTGGATACTAACAACCATCAATTACTTCACTAAATGGGTAGAGGCCATGCAAGCAAGGAATGTTACAGACACAGTGGTGACCAAGTTTCTGGAAGATAACACCATCTCAAGGTTTGGTTGCCCTGCTAAGATTGTCACAAATAATGCCCAGGCTTTTAAGTCTGTCAAATTTCTCAATTTTTGCCAACAATATAATATTATATTAGGACACTCTACTGCATATTATCCACAAGGAAATGGATTGGCAGAATCCTTAAACAAAACCTTGGTAAGGAGATTGAAGAAGGCCATAAATGAAAACCAAAATAACTGGGATTCATAGCTCAAGTTCGCGCTATGGGCCAACAGAATCACTAGTAAGAGGTCAACAGGAAAATCCCCATATGAATTGGTATATGGTAGAGCAACAGTATTCCTGATACAATTGGCCTTACCTGTGGCTAGATTCATGCAGGATTGTCAAGAGGAACCAAACGATCTTACCAAAAGAATAAATCAGTTAGTAGAGCTGGAGGAGACTCGAAGTCAAGTAAATCAGAGGTTGATTGAGTACCAGGAGGAAATGAAAGACTTGTTCGATTAGCATGCTAAGGATAAAGGGATGCAGGTTGGAGATCTGGTGCTAAGATGGGACATAAGAAGGGCTGAGAAAGGAAAGCATGGAAATTTCGATCCTCTATGGTTCGGACCTTTCAAAATCGCAGAAGCTGGAGGAAACAATACTTTCAAACTGGAAAATTTGCAGGGTGATTTGCTTGAAGCCCTTGTGAATGGGAAATTCTTGAAACCCTTTTTCTAGTATTGATTCAGGCCAAAAGGTCTACTGTATGATATTGTAGATTATTCATTTTCTTTATTATGACGTTTGTTGTTTTGATTTGTTATGAAGAAAGAAGAGAAGGCATCAAGGATACTGTGTTCACAAGAAGAAGGCTAACAGATGGTCTGCGGAGTTCTCGACGTGTTCGAGGAAAAATGGGTTGTCCCCAAGTGGAGCCAATGTTGTTATGACATCCCTCACTAAGCTAGAATGTCTAATGACAAGGAGCCTTATACCGCAAAGCAAATACAACAAGGACCACATGGATTGTCAAAGCCCAAATTTCACCTATCAGAACCCTTGAAAAGGCCAAAAGTCCACCTTTTTTCTCTAAAAGCGCTCATTTTTACATATCAGGTCTCTAAGCCCCTTTCGCTTAAGCCCGAGCCCCTTTTCTGCCATGAGACCAGGCCCTGTGACTGAGCGCTAAGCCCATCGGCGGTCGCACGTCGCTCTTTCCAAGTTCCCGCTTCCAAGTATTTTGTTTCACCAGATGGCCAATCCATCGATGAAATATTAGTCGTTGATCTCCTTCCGCAGATCCAATGGTCATCGCCTCATCGCTCCATCGCACATCGTGCATCGCTCTCCCCTGTTTCCACTTTATGTTTCACCGCCGATGTTCATTCCCTGCTGATATAATCTGAGCCCTTGATCTGGCTTCCCCAGATCCAACGGTCGACGTTGTTTTGCTGTATCATAGTCCTCCGCCTCATCCATCCATTTTTCTTCCCCCGTGATATGATCCAGACTGTTGATCCTCACGATCCAACAGTTCCCATTGATCCCCCCTTTCTTCCTCCCGCACATCCTTTCTCCCTTCGCAGTTAATCTCCACCGTTTGATCAACCCAGATCTATGGCACATTTTCACTGCGGGGGCACCCGACCAAAGTGGCCCGTACTCCCTAGTGCCCCCGCAGTTGATTGCTTTGATTGCAGAAGATCTTCATCTAACGGTCCACATTCACTGTGGAGGCACTCGGCCCGCAAACCCGTCCGTACCCCCAAGTGCCCCCGCCGTTTAAGTCCATCATCATCCAACGGCCCACATCACTCTCACTTCTATAACCCCGCAACTGATCATCCCGCTACAAGACAAAATTGCTGACCTCAGTGTCGGTCCCACCCGACTGCGCAGGTTTGTCTATCGCATTCTTCCTTTGTCATTGATCTAGATTGCCCAGATCAAACGACTCCCATTCATTTTCGTGTTCATTTTATCAAATAACATGATCGCGCTGTTTCCACGCGAAATGGGTGGTTTTGTAAAGACACGTGTCAGCCACCCCATGTGAAAACCACTCCGGTTTTCTGCAAAACCACCTTCTGCACAGTTTCACACCAAATCAAATGTAAACGCTGTTTTCACCATGGAAACGCTTCCGCTGCATTCCTTACCTCCGCACTGCTCCTCTGCCTTTACCCGAGCCTTTCGAAGCAGTCAACCACTCATCGCAGGATTTATTTAATTTGGTTTGCTGTCTATGCAGGTTTTTCACGGCATTTTAAGTATGCTGGCCATCTCATAGCCAATCACAGTGACTCAAGGCTGAGGGTGATGATCCTCAGAGGCCTAATCAAAGGCAAAAAAGGGGCATAAAGGGTAATTTCCACGTTTTAACCAATTGTTTCATAAGCATTGGTTACACAGCGAAACCCTCTAGTGCATAAAGAAAGTACCTGTTAGCAAACAATAAAGGTTAATGAAAATTAGTAAAGAGAATCGGAGATTAAAGACAGATCAACAGAAGGCCAACTGATCCACTACTAGCAGTATCGCACCCTCTAGTACAGAAGGCCACTTCTTCCCACAACTAACGGTATTGCCTTCGCCAGCTGCAGTAGGAGCTCTGCCTCATCAAACAACGACGATCATGCATGACTGGGCCCGTGTGGCTTTTTACCTTATGTTGTTTTCACTTTGTCATTTCGAGTGAAATCCTTATTTCACTCCTGCAGTTTTTACTTCCAGTTAGCATATTGTTCACACTTCAGTTAGAAACGGCTTTAGGCCTACTTTGTAAGATGATGAGAGGCATTTTACCTCATCATCATTTTTGTTTTTGATTTAGACCTGCAACTGCATACAAGCACGCAGGGAAGATATTTTCACAAAATATCTTCTCAGACATAGGAATCAGAGGTTATAAAAGCAGGAAGACAACACTAACAAAAGGTTCCATATTTTGCAAAGGATTCACTAGTTCGAGTGTTCTGTATGTATTTTTTGTGAAATTTGATAGTAGATGTTTGAAGATCCCGTAGGGACTCAGCAATAAGAAGCTTTGTTAGAATTGGGGATTCCACTCTGGATGATTCACGGTTTGTAACTCTTCTTCATGTTTTTTTTAATACAAAGGTTCATTTCGTATCTCTCCACATTTCTTGTATCTAATGTTCTGAAATGCGAGTGCTCCCATGTTTGAATATGAATTTATCATAGCAATACTCATATTTACTTATCCATAGTGCTTTAAATATGGCTCAGGCATGATACTTTGTTTCATTTCCTATCTCTACCGCCATTCTACTGATACTAATTACAATGGTTTCTTGTTTTTGAACGAGCCCAGATATATGGATTCTTATCTTTGCATGGGCCCAGTATATATGGACTCTTATCTTTGAATAAGCCTGGTTATAGTTGGTATCTTATTCCATCTTCTGTCATAGTCATCGCTCACATATAACTTGATATCTGTGTATTCATTTTAGAAGTCGGCCCCCTTTACAACATTCTATCTTAAAGCTACCTGATGCATTTACTTATTGCAGTTTGTGCTCAGTTTCTATAGTTTTCCTAGTTATTGTGTTTAACTTTGGGGTCTTGGTTCCACCCTTGTTAAAACCCTTCATCTGAGTGATAGTAGCATGAGAGCCTAGTAACATTGTCAACTACAATCAGTTGAGTCATATGCTCCTTGCATTTAAGATGTCCTAGGCACTGGTCTTTATACAACTCAAGGCAGTCTCTAAGAGCTACAACACCACTAGAGTAGGAGATTCAGCCAGATCCACAGAGTGAGATATTTCTCAAAGGCAAGAGCACATTCCAGGAGGATGGCATAGAGTAAAAACATGTGGAGGATAAGATAGTAGGCCAAGTGGAGGCACACACTCACATAGAGCCTTCCAGAGAAGAGAGGAAGAGGAATAGGTTTGTTGTTAGGTTGGTGCAGGAAGCTTAGGAGAATGTTGAATATCCTAGCTCCTTGTGCAAACAGAGGATATCATCAAAAAGATATACAAGATATATGGCACTCATGAAAAAATTCATAGATTCTAAGCCATCTTCCTTTGAAGAGGAAATTTCCCAACAGGTGTGGGTAGATGCCATCGCCGAGGAGTATGACTCCATTACGAAGAACAATGTTTGGGAGGTGGTGCCCAGACCTGAGAAAAAATCATTTGTTGGTTCTAGGTGGTTGTAAAAATGAAAGATGTAGTTGATGGTTGTGTTGAGAAGTAAAAGGCCAAATTTGTGGCCAAATTATTCTCACATGTGTAGGGGATTGATTATGAGGAGACATTTTCCCCTGTGGCAAGATACTCATCTATCAGGACCATACTTGCATTGGAAGCATAGTTGGGGTGGAGAATCCACCAAATGTTTCTCAAAACTTCCTTCCTCAATGGAGTGGTTGAGGAAGAAATGTACATTGAGCAGCCTAAGGTGTTAGAGACCTTTAGCAGGGAGACACATGTTTGTAGGCTTAATATAGCCTTCTATGCTCTCAAGCACGAACCTCATGCTTGGTATACACACATATATTATTATCTCAGTGGATTGGGTTTCACTAAGATTGAAGAAGATGCCAACCTCTACTACATTATGGTAGATGGAAATATGATCATCTTAGTTCTCTATGTGGATGATTTGATACCAATAGGAGATGACAAGTTGATCCAGTCTTGCAAGGGGAATCTTGCAAGAGAGTTCGAGATGAAGGATATGGGTTTGATGCACTACTTCCTTCGCTTGGAGGTGTGGCAGGGATATGGAGAGATATTTGTTGGACAAGGGAAGTACACTTATGAAATCCTTCAGAGATTCCATATGTAGGATTGCAAACACATGGATACTCCTCTAGGTACTAATTGGAGGAAAGAGGATGCTTCTACAAGGGAGGCAGTAGATGGCACTATCTATAGATAGTTGGTGGGGTCCTTGATGAACTTGGTGAAAAAAAGGACCGATACTTGTTTTTAAGTTAACCAACTTAGTCAGTTCATGGTGGAGCCTAACAAGCTTCACTGGAAAACAATAAAATGTGTTCTAAGATACCTCGGAAGCACGACAAACTTTGGTTTATGGTAAAAGCAGACTGATGCAGTGAAGCTCCAAAGATTCAAAGATGCACATTGGGTAGGGATTCCCTTATATAGGAAGAGAACATCGAGAGCAATCTTTAGTGTTCAATGAGTAACATTTTTTTAGTACAACAAAAAATAGATATTTGTAGCACTCATCTTAGTAGAGGCCAAGTA
The DNA here is from genome assembly GCA_034641835.2 of Pinus albicaulis. Lineage (NCBI taxonomy): Eukaryota > Viridiplantae > Streptophyta > Pinopsida > Pinales > Pinaceae > Pinus > Pinus albicaulis. The sequence continues at coordinate 120,655,106 of CM076578.1, forward strand.
TATGGATGCCAGTCAAGAAACACACGAGGCTATTTGGATGAGGAAGATCCTGGTTGGTCTCTTCAGTCATGGGATGGAGCCTTCATTGATCCACTATGACAATCAAAGTTGTATAAAATTGTTTCAAAATATAGTGTTTCATGGTAGGTCTAAGCATATAGACATCAGGTACCATCACCTGAGAGATTGTGTGCAAAGGAGGATTTTCATGTTATAGTAAATTCCTACAGAGGAGCAAGATGCAGACATATTGACAAAGGATTTGTCAAGAGACAAGTTCAAGTTCCATAGGAGTAGGATTAGGGTTGTTCATAACCATTTTCTTGCTAAGAGGGAGTGTTAAATTGTAGCAAGAAAATGCTTCATCTGACTTGTGCCTTAGTCAAATGAGGAAATTCAAATTTCCACTTCAGCAAGATGAGTTGACATGTAGTTAACAGGAGTGACATGGCCAAATCACTCAGTTAAGTCAATCAATTTGATTTTATGGGAAAGAATTAGACTTGTGCATGAGTTGGTGGCTAAGATCTAGCTATCTAGTGGTGTTATCTTTAGTAGAAGTCATTTATCTGAGCTCTAGTCTATAATAGAGTTAGTATGAGTTCAGTTGAGTAGTTGTAACTGTTGTTAACTCATTGACTGAGTTAGTAATTTGAATTTCCACTTCAGCAGGATGAGTTGACATGCAGTTAGCAGGAGTGAGATGGCCAAATCACTCATTTAAGTCAATCAAATTGATTTTATGGGAAATAATTAGAGTTGTGCATGAGTTGGTGGCTAATATCTAGCTATCTAGTGGTGTTATCTTTAGTGGAAGTCATTTATCCACTAAAAATATCCCTAGTCATGCATGCAATTCGAATTGCCTAGTGAAGTTGGAGAGAAAGGTATATTGTAATTATTATTTTATACTATTGAGTGCACATAGTTTGCATGTAGAAGGCGAGCCATTTCACTTGGGATTTGTGTTAGGAAATAGGAGCTTCCCTATTCTTTAGGAGCCAAAATTATGCAAGGAAATTGGAGGAAGTAGGAGGCCTATTTTAGCTAAGTATAGGCTAGAGGAGGCTCAATAGGAGATCATAATTGTAGTGTAGATTAAGCTTCAAGCATTAAATCAATCGTTGTAATTGATTATTGTTATCATATGATATAATAAAAATAGAGAAGGGGTTTTTCCCAATTGTGTTCACTAGTACAAAATTTGTGCATTGTGATTGAATAATTACGTGTTTCTATTGTCATTTTTCCTTCCACATAATTTAGTCAAAGAAATTTGTCTATTGATTTCAGTGTTATTTCATTAGCAATTGTAAATTTCGAGTTATTTCTACTTTATGGAATTTATTCTTATTTTGGACTATTTGTTTCATTTTTGAAGGCCATGAATAGTACTTCAATGCTTCCAAAATATTATTCTTCTTCATAAGATTCATCACCATATTCTTTGGAGAAGAAATTCTTTTTGTTTGAGCCTTTCTTCTTAAAGGTTCTTCTCTTAGGTTTATCTTCAACATCGTTGTCACCTTTAAAAGGGAAATTTGTTGCATAATGTCCTATTTACCACATCTAAAACAAATGAGATGTAACTTACCTTTGAGTTTGGATCCTATCTTCAACTTCTTCGCAAATCGTTCCATTTCAGTATTAGAATCATCGTTGTTGCAATCACAATTCTTCCCCTTTTTTGATGTCTTGGATGCCTTGAATGCAACTCCCGTTTGAGTTGAATTTCCTGACCTCATCTTGTACGCTATGAGAATTCCATGAAGTTCATCCATTGATAGAGAGTCCAAATCTTCTAGTTATTCTATGGCAAAAACCTTGGCATCAAAACAATCTAGAAGAGATCTCAAGGCCTTTTGGACAATCATATTTTCTTTAGCATCTTCACCTAGACTTTTGAGACATTTGACTATCTTATCTACTCGGATAAAATAAGCAACAATATCTTCTTTTTCATTGATCTTGAGACTTTCAAACTGCCATATATGGTTTTGAAGAGGAGATGAGATCTTGTATCCATTTGTGAAAGATTTCCAAATCTCAACTTCAAGGGACATTAAGTAGTACTCCATTCTGACCTTCTAGAAGGAAACAATTGTTCCATCAAAATGGGGGACCTTACCATATTTACTACCCATTGTGATTAAAAAATCCTTCTTTCAATTGTTAGGTTGATCTTGAAAAAGCCGACTCTTATACCAATTATTGGAAATACTGAGAGGGGGTGAATCAATAATTCTTTCAATTGTTATATTATGCTAGTTAAGATTTTAATCACAAATTAAACTAGAACATAAGAAATATTTTTTTTTAATTTTTTTATTGATGAATATAATGATGACTCCAATCATCTAAAAAAAAATTACAAGTCCCTGTACAACAAAACCTATTACTCCTTCAAGGCTCCAACCTTGAACAAAGCCAAGTACCAACTTGATCAAAACTGAGGACACCAATCCTCTCAATAAATCCAGACTCCAGGTTAGTATTTTATAAGGCTCCAACCTTGAACAAATATTAAACAAGGCTCCAACATTCAATTTCTTCAAACTTCAAATACCAAAGAATATTGCTTCAAAACATCATAAAAAGGACTTCAAACATTTCTACAAGATATCTCCAACATCGGTCTACAAAGTCCTCTCAAATTTTCCATAAGAATACTTTATATCTACTTTAATAGAGGTTTCTCTTCAAGCTTCAACAAGTCTGTCCCAAGGCTTCTTCAAGTCTACTCAAGGTCTGGTTCAAGGCTCAACAATGACTGCTCAAAAGGACTAATCCAAAACACATCAAAGTTTGCTCAACTTCTGATTCAAAAATATCTGAAAGGGAAGCTCCAAACGATGCATAAGTTTTCTTTACAAACAAGACCAAGGTTTGCCTTCAAACAGTGCCTAGATTTTCCTTCAAAAAAAGGGCCAAAGTTCTCGCCTCAGGTTGAAAGAAGGGTCGAAATTTTAGCCTTAGAGTTGAGATTAAAAAGCAAAAGGAGGGCCAAAAATGTTGTTTGCAATTACCTCATATTAATTTTTAATCATAGGTCTTAAATTCTATTGTCTCTGGGCCAAAATTGCAGTCTCCAATAACCTCAAGGCCATCTCTTCTCACTGGGTTGAATTTCTATTTTAAGAGGTCTGAAGTCTGCACCAATATTTGCTGAGGTTTTCTCCAAGGTAGCTCTAAATATCTCCTCCAAAAGAGGGTCGAGAAAGGCTTAGGGGGCAGGGTCTGTTTAGGCCTATACTTTTTGTTTTGAGTACTCTACATGAGGGGCTGAGTAATCTACTTCAAGAGGACCAAGACACTTGTTTCAAGAGAGCTGAAAAATTTATGCTCCAAGGTGAAGGTACAAGTGTCCAAAAAATTCTCCAAAAGATAACTCCAAAGGATTGATCCAAAACCTGAAACTCTCTAATGAACTATGATCCAAAACCTGAAACTCTCTAATGAACTATGATCGAAAACCAGAGACAAATTCAAACGATTTCCCTTATCTTTGCCTCTAAGTTCATGACCTATGAACTTGTCCTTATGCTCGAGGTATGAGTTCCTTCTTATTTTGCTTGACCGAGTTGGATGAGAAAATGGAGGAGCCATTATGTTTATTTATAGTAATTTTTCTGTGTTTGAATAGACACGTCTTTTGGAGAGGGGCCAAATGATTTTCATGTAGGCCGACTTGAAGAGAGACAAAGCATGGATTTTTTTAACTTGTAAGATCTAATTCTCTTCAACAAGGAGGAATTAGGAGGCAAGTAAATGCTCATTGGAAAGGGCTTGATGCCCTCTACAATCATAAGTGATTATCTCCATGAGTTGGTGTTTCCTTTGACATCAATAACAAATATTCCTCCAACATGCACAAGCTTCCTAGTGGGTTCTTCAACCTTAAGGCAACCAATGCTCTATGATATTCACCAACCAATCCCTCTTGGGTTCATCAGTTGGTCATCAAAAAATTTTTCTCGTTTTGCATATGATTTTTCACAACATTCCTCTTGTGAGGATTTTTCTCTTATAATTTTGCGATGCCTTCTTGTTTCATTGTTTCTTTTCCTCTACCTGAGCGTAAATGGGTATGATGAATATCGGCAGGAGCCTCTTGGCCTCCACTCTTTCTTGCTCCAACAAAATGCTCCTAGTCAATCATGAATGAAAGTCCCCTCTAAAATCCTCTCAACCTCCACCTTTTTTTTCTAACTGACCAACCATCCACTCCCTTCGTGGTTTATGTGGACCAATTCCTAGACAACACTACCATTGTGTCCATTAATTCTTTGTCCTTTTCTTCCTTGCACTTTTTCGCAAAGGAGACATAGGCATTTCCTTCTTTTCTCGGTTGAATTAATACATAGTTAGCTCCATTCAAGCATATGAGTCAACCTAAAGCTAACATTTATAACAACGAAGTTCCTCAAGCACTCTCCCACCCCAAGCTCTGAAATCCATTTCCCTTTCTCTCTACCAGTTAATTGTGCTTGAATAATTACAAGGAAATGTTTACAATGTTTACAATAGGGGATTTGTAGAATGAGATTGTCACAAGGTGCACACAAGTCCATAACCCAACCCCTAAAATCGTCTTAGATTTTATGCATTGGATTTTGTTGGCAAGGCTACTAGGCTCATAGAACCAACTTATCTATAGATTGTTAAGATCCACACTAGTAACATAGTTGTATCTAACAATGGAAGTGACTCCATCATGTTTAGCTTGCAAGTTTCACAGGACCACCCGGTGGGGGTATGCTAATATATCATGAGTAGTGATATGCCCCATACCTAGATCGTTTGCATTTGTGACTAGAGGGGTCCATGGACATGGGGGAAGCTAGAGGTTGGTGGATATTTAGAGGGATTAGATGGGGAAAAATAGGCCAGAAGCAAGACAATGAGTGGGTGAGGGGGAAAGTTACAAAGTATGGAGGAGGAGGGAGACAATAGGCTAGGAGTTGGGACAATAATGAAAAAGAGCATCAAAGACTTGGGACAATAACGAAAAAGAGCATTAGAGAGTAGGAAGTTGAGAGCGCACAATAATGAACCTATAGTGGAGCCAAAATAAAGTGTCCCTTGCACCAGCCTATAATTTCAAAGGTACCACCATATCGTGTGTTTAGAGTCGACGAGATGATGGAACAGAGAGGGAATGGTTCACATAATGAGATCAATACACACCATACAATTTACACAAGTTCGAAGCCAACGTAAAGAGGTAACTACTTTATTGTAGGTACTTACTTTAAAGTCAATCATCATGGAGAGGAGCGGATGTGACAAAGGTGTTACAGTCGTCCGCTTCTATCTGTACCTCCCATACCAGGCTTCCACTAGTCACCCCATTCAGGAATTTATTTTCTTGATTATTAATTAATACTTTATATCAATGTTAATTAATATATGGTTTTTTCAAGTATTTTTCCAAATGAAAATATTCACTTTTTTCCCCAAGGAAATATCTTGGCATGCCCACTTGAAGGGATCACATCTCATCGTCTTATTAGCATATCCTAACCCCAAGGGCATCGAGGATAATTCACCCCATGACCTCCCATTAACGAGGTGCTTTAACGATGGAAACTCAACTAATTGAGTTAACCCTTGGGGCTAAATGAAAACATTCACTTATTTTAGTAAAAAGGAGAATAGCTACAAGTCATGAATTCATCTAAGAATAATAGTAAATGAATTCTCAAAGATGGATTGTTCCCATCTTCAAGTTTCAAGTGTCAACCTTGTGAATTAGTTCTTAAAACTGTGATACTTAATCTTAAGGCATGCAAGGACTAGCTATCTTGCAACTATTATATTTATTGATAATAACACTCCATTATAAGGTAGAAGGCTTGACATGGCCCCTTTAAGCATGGAGATAAAGCAAGGATGCTATAGCTAAGCCATCAAAAACTTATTTAGAGTAATAATAAGCTAATTCTAAAAGATAAATTATTCCCACTTTCAAATTTGAAGGGTCAACATTGTGAATTAGTTCTTAAAACTAAAATACATAATTTTTTTCAAAAAGAAAAAGTAACATTTTATATTACTTTATAAAAATTTGCATTAAAAACCGAACATAGTACAAAACATGCACTATGTACTCTAATATGTGACATCATATGAGTAGACTTTAAAATGATCATTAATAGATTATAACTACAAATTTAGGGAGCAAAACTTTCAAAAGATAACCATATGGCACAAACTACAAAATATAAAATAACCAACAAAAGCATTTTCCCCATCGTATTATAGAGGGACAAACTACTTTACAGCAATTACTTTTGTTGATAATTAAAAATCCCATTCCAAGGGAGAAAGTTTGACGTGGTCTCTTTAAGCCTGAGGATAAAGCAAAGATGCTTAGATACGGTTCAGTGATTGCTTCCATTAAGACAATCTGCACGGAAAGATGGTTCTATATTCACATTGACAACCACAGTTTCCGCCCACTTCATCACCCAGTGGGGCCTTCATTCCATTGAGACTCTAGGATATTGCCCGGACCCTTCCCATTTCTTACCTAAACCCATTGACATTGACATTGACATTAGCAACCACGATTTTCTAAATACTGGTTTGCCGATTGAAGTCTTCATTCCATTGATTTTCTTGGAAATTGCTCGGCTCTTTCTCTTTTGCTATCTAAAGATACCTCGGCTGCCATTACATGGAAATTCTGGCTCTCAACTCCAGATGCATTGCCCAAAAAATCGAATGAAACCAGACCCCTCTGCCCCGCTGTAAGGATGAGGAACGTTTAGCTCTCAACTCCAACAAATCAAATGAAGCAGCAGTAGCAGACCATGGAATCAGACTCGTCTACCCCGCTGTAAGGACGAGCTTGGAAACTCATTTGCTTTTTCATTGTTTTCTTTGTATTGTGATAAAAACTCAGTGTGTCAAACTTGAAATTATATTGTGTCTATTTTGAATCGATCGGCAAGCTAAGAATTCATCTTTAATAGAATTTATTTTTAGAAGCCGTGGTTTATTTCCTTTATGTATTGGTATTTGTTTTTTGGTATAGTGTTTTTTAAAGCAAATTTGTTCAAAAAACTAGCATGGATGTATTGAAATCACATATTAGATTTGAGTTGTGAAGTATCCTTAATTTAAATGTCTATAAGTTTTAGAAGGGGTTAAATCTATAATCAGATACGAAGTTGTTTGATTAGATTTCAAAAAAAAAGGGCAAAAGGTTAGGATTGCATTTTGGTAAGAAGTTTAGTATAGGTTTTGGCAAAATTTTGAGTTTTTGTAATGGATAGAATAGAGCTTTTCTTGGAGCTTGGATCGGATTTTCCTGTAAAATATTCTGTATTTCTGTTGTTGATTTCAATGGGTTTGATTCAAGCTGCTGGTGCATACTTCCCAATTCACACTCATACTGTCGGTGACTTCATAAGCATGGTGTGCTTAACATACTCCAAATTTTTTTATGAAGCATTTTGAAGGTTTGTAGGGTTAATGTTCCTTTGGACTGAGAAGTCTAATCATAGATTCTAGAGGATATCCAAGATTAATGCATTGGAATTTCAGTGTAGTGAACTTTGTTGTTTGTTTCTGAAGTGATAAAACGATGACATTTTACTTTCAGTTGTGTTTTTAAGGTCCGTAGGGCTTGTCCTTCATAGGGCAAGGGAGAGATTTCAGTAGATTTATAGATTTATGCGGTCCTTCCATCTGGCCTTGTCCCCACGAAGTTCGGTATTGTTATCCCACACGGAAAAAATATATTCACACCCAAACTGCTCTCGAACTCTATCCTTAGGGGACCTCCGTGGATTTGTGAAATAGTAACGGTATGGCCTGTAATTAGTGATGGGAGTTTGATTGAGGCCACAAATGGCAGATCCAATAATCTGGTCTTTGATCTGCTTCTTCAGTATGGTACTAATTTACATAGATGTTGCAGGTTCACTGCCGGTCAGGAGACTGCAACTTTTCTTGTTTCATGCGGTATACTGTCCAAGGCTTGGGAAGAGTCATGCCTGGCAAACTACTCACAGAGTTATACTCTGAACGAGTATGAAGGCGTTGCATATGTTGCCTTTCCTTCCTTTCATAAAAGAGAAGGCTTCATCGTCCAAGAGAGCAAATATGGAGAGGGAAATATACAGACTGACAACAAGTTCTTTTCCGGTTTACTCAAGGGTAATGATGATCAACCAGCTCTCGTTCATCAGGGAGCTCTTAAGTTGTTCCTGTATATTATGGAGAATACAGATTTCCAAGCAAAGGTAAACTAATTTATCTTTCAAGACTGAGTGATCTTAGATTCGTAAAAAGAGGGATTGCTTCACTTATTAGATATGAAATCTTTTAAAAAGGAAAAAATAACATTGTGTTGATGCATTTCATGATCGAACAGATGCAGATTTATACAGACTCAAAACAAAGGAAACTCAAACCCATTATATTTGTGGGTCATTCCTTAGGAGGGGCAGTTGCAACTTTGGCCACACTATGGGTACTGGAAAAGAGGCTCAGGCAAAGCTCTCCTTTTTGTATAACATTTGGATGTCCTTTTGTGGGGGATATAAGATTTCATGAAGCAGTGGCCCGTGAAAATTGGGCAGGCAACTTTTTTCACGTGGTTTCGCAGCATGATGTTGTTCCTAGGATGCTCTTTGCACCATTTGAGTCAATTGCTGAGCCCTTGACTGCTATTTTGCCTCATTGGCAGAGCTTAATGGTTAATGGCAGTAAACATGAGCCTGATTCTTTTATTCAAGATGCTTGTAGGACTCTTCTTCATAATGTCTTGCAGTATACTGGTACAGTAGCAAACTATGGGCTCAACGCTCCAAGAGAGTCAGAGGGGGTTATCAAGAGAAGCCCATACAGACCTTTTGGAACTTACATATTTTGTTCAGGCGAGGGCGCTGCCTGTATTGACAATTCAGATACCGTTTTGAAGATGCTTCATTGGACATTACTAAGCCGTGAGGAACCTTATGACAATATTATACAGGACTGTTTTTTAGAGCATATAGCGTATGGTTCTATTTTGAAACATATCATAGAAAAGTCCATAAGTGAAAGAAAAAGCGCAAAACCTGATTCTGAATCCTCTTACAAGATGGGCTTGTCATTGCAGCTGGAAGCTATTGGTGTTGGAGCTCAGGTAATACTCCATTTCCTTTCAAATTAAAATTGAATGACAAAAATTAAAATATATGAAGAATGTTTTTATTGTGATATTAGAATTTTTAAAATTAAATTTATAAAAATAATGGATTGGCATAAATCCATGTTATATCTGATTCAATTAAGCATGCAGGGAGAATAAAACAACCTTTAAACTTTTGAAGTGAAAACCTCTCCATCTATAATACATCCTAGGTTAACATGGATCAATAGTAATGTATATGATATATGCATGCACCTTTTTATATTTGATAAGAACATTACATATACAGACATACAAGCATCTAGCCGACCTTCCCCACCTCTAACGTAAAGCACCTCTCTTCTCTCAGTGCAAAAAGATCGCAATTTGATGAACTATAAGTGTTTAGTGGAATATTAGTTTTTTCTAATTTAACCTTTGGATCTTTGAAAAAAACAGAACATAGAAAACAGATTATAAAAAGCTAAGAGCGCTCCTTTTTTCCCCTTTGATCTTTGATAACAATAATAGGCCATCTTCTAAGCTTCTCTAGAAGTTCTAGTGTCTTAGTGTGTAAGATTTGTATTAGACTTTAATGTAACAAAACAATAAGAGGGTATCCTCTCAGCTTCACTGGAAGTTCTTCTAGTTTCTTAGCGTGTAAGATTTGATATTACACTTTAGTGTCACACTGACTTTTATATGCATTGTGGAATTCCATTTTCTTCTTTTAAGCACAAGAATTGATGGGTGAAATATGTTTTGAATTGGTGATATCAACTTTGTGCAGAATGATCATGCAAGTTTTTTCTAGTTTAACCTTTTGATCTGTCTGCAAAGAACAGAATATTGGAAAAACAAGACTTTATTTTTAATTTCCTTTGATCTTTGATAACAATAAAAGGCTATCCTTTCAGCTTCAGTAGAACTTCCGCTAGTTTCTTAATGTGTAAGATTTGATATTACACTTTAATGTAGCATTGACTTTTAACTGCAGTATGGAATTTCATTCTCCTCTTTTAAGCACATTAATTGATGTTTGGAATATGTTATTGAATTTCTGTGGTCAACCTTGTGCAGAATGATTATGCACAGATTGCCCTACAAATGGCAGGAAATATGGAATGCAAGCAGAGCACAAACGTAGCTAATCTAGCAATTGAATTAAGCGAGAAACAATGTAGTATGGCAGAGCTTGAGTGGTATAAGGAGCGTTGTGAAAAGCAAGATGGCATCACATACTATGACTCCTTCAAGAAACATGACAGGAAGGATATCGATGCTAATTTGCGCAGGGAAAGGCTGGGTAGGTTTTGGGATGATATTATTGAAATGTGGGAGAATCGTGAGTTGCCAAGTGATTTCCAATCCCAAAATAAGTGGATAAATGCAGGCACTGCCTATAGAAGACTTGTTGAACCTCTGGATATTGCACATTATTATCACATGTCTATGGATGAAGGCAGTTATCTTTCAGATGGAAGGTCCATTCGTCATAAAGTTCTTCAAAAATGGATGGAAGAGAAAGAAAAAACACGCAGCTCAAGAGGTCAGAAGGCTCGCACAAAGCTTGCATCCCTCACTCAGGATTCATGCTTTTGGGCACATGTAGAAGAGGCTTTGAAAGACCTGGAAAATCTCAAACAACAACACCAATGCTCAGAAAGGCTTGAAATGTTTGAAGGCTATGTGACAAAAATGATCAATGATGGTAACATTTCTGCAGATGTTTTCTTGGAAACAAGCAGCTTCATGGAGTGGTGGAATAAATGGAAAGCATACAAACAAAATCAATTTCCTGATTGGAGCTCTCCTTTGTATGGTATAATGCAAAACGAAAGTTGGAAGCACTGACTTTGCAAACTATTTGTATGGACATACGGTATGCGAGAGGACCCTGCTCCAACTAGGATTTTGTTTTCTGAATGTAACTTCCTTTCATTCCTTTAAAATAGCCTGATGGCTGTAATGTAGTTTTCTATTTGGATGGTTAAGGAAGAAATGTATTATTTTGCTTACATCATCATCACCATCACCATCACCATCACGATCACGATCACGATCACGATCACGATCACCATCACCATCACCATCACCATCACCATCACCATCACGATCACGATCACGATCAGATCACGATCATGAACTGTGGCATTTAGAGAATCATATTTTACCCTTTTCGTAGTACAGGTATTCAATTCCACAAGGGAACACTGACTTTGTTTAGTGGATGATACTCGCAATGAAATAAGATTTTTTCTTTTAATTTTTCATGTTGAGGGATTTTGTTTTGAGATGGCAATAATAGGCGTTTTTGTGGATCACTGTCAAATCACTGGTTATTTATATGTAAGAGGTAAAGATTTTTTAACGTCTTATCTGATTCATTTCACATTGAAATACAGAGATATAGATATTATAGAAGTTAAACACTTACAAATAGACGGTGTATTTTTCTCTTCATATCTTTGGTTAAATTTATGTTTAAGTTAATTCACATATTAAATATATTGAATAGAAGAATTATTTATCTTATTATTTTATTTTATTGTGAATAAACACACACTGTTTATATATATATATATATATATATATTTTAATTTAATATCATCAAAACATATCACATAAATAAAATAAGATAATAATAGGAATGCCAGAAGGCTTTCATAACTTGTCTCTCTAGATTTTATAATCAAAACCGTTACTCTCATCACCACTTACAGTGTTGCTCCACTTTCCTTCTACCTCCAAAATATTTGGCATAAGTATTACATTGTTGGTTTGGTGAATGATCTTTTAGGAGGATGGATCAATATTATGTTGAGTATAAAATTATGACAATATATATACTAAATTCCAAAATTTACTTTAAATTATCTTGTCAAAGAACATGTAAACTTATAAGGTGCAATGCATATCTAAAAGCTTTATAAGTATAATTTAATCACATAATTCTAATAATGTTGTAGCAAGATGAATAAACAATTATCAGCAGTTTATTCAACCCTCACCACCTATAGACCAAGGTAGTGCTTTTAGCTCCAATTTCTTTTTGCAATACACTTTCTACCAAATGAGAGGTCATTAGGGCAAGGAGGTTCATCGGAATAAATAAATCTTGTGCAAATCAAAATCAAGAAGTAATCATGAGATTAACTATCATGTTTATAAATTGACAAAGTCCACATTCCAAAGCACAAATTATTATAATTTATTTAATTTAGAAAATAAGGGAAATCCTGAAACAGGGTAAATACCATGTGAATTCATAATAAAAATATTAATGATAATAATGTAATGGAGGGTTTCTATGACCTCCCCTTAAGTGGGCCCTCCTTAATGGAGCTCCTAGAATCTTGTAAAACATTTAGAGAAACAAAGATCCGAATTTTATTCCTTTTGTTTAGAAAATGTCATATAACAAAGAGGAAGGGACTTTGTCTTTTGAATATAGTTTAAGTTAGTCTTGAGAATGAAATTGAAAATAAAATAATAAATTCAAATCTATCTCTAATATCTAAGTCTATATATACATAGAAATGATGTTAGAGGCTCTAAGTAATCCAATCAATTAGATTCTTGATTCATAAATGTTTTCTACCTAATTGTCTCTACTTCAGCTATTAAAGCTAAGAGGGTTATTGTCCCTCCACTATTTTGAATTCCAAAATACAACCAACAATTTTACGGAGGTCACACTACTTGAAGAGTTAATTGTTGCCTTCTACTATTGGAACTCTAATGGTCATTCTTCATTAATGAGGGGAACACAATTACTTGAATAATGAATTTATCATTTTGAGATGTGATGGATATTGAAGATGGTCAATAGTGTAGGATTCAAATCCTTTTAGGATGGATTCTCATGAGATTACTTCAGAAGTTCTCAATCATTGTTGCATTAGTCATTCTGCTAACCAAACCACATTGTTCCATGAAATGGAAATCATAAAATCAAGAAAAAAACACTAAAGACATTAAATATATGTCACATTCGTTTAAAATTAAGCAAATCACGGTCATTCAAATCAGCAAAAGTCAAAATCATCTAGTTTGTTTATTAAAAGTAACAATGTCTACAAAGAGCTTGGGTTCACAAGGAAAATACATTAAAAATTATCACAAGAAAATTGACAGTAAATGACAATATAATAATCAATCATTAAACCACAATAGTGTTTCATAATTATTTGGAACGAAAGTCAACCTTAAAGTGGATAATTCCCTATTCATTCATCATCATCATATCATTCTTCGCATGCTTCTTTAGCCCCATCGTGATTTATGTAATGACATCCCTACTATGATATCTTACCTCTTATTCCACTATGCCCCATCTCCTCTTCTCTTTCTCCATATGATTCGGATTGGATCATTATATATTATTGTTCATCCATCTTGATGCTTTTAGAGTGAGAAAATTGGAGGAATCAACTCACTAGACCATTTTTAATAGCGAGTCCTAGTTTGGAAAATTCAGGTTTTAAACCTTTCATAGGAAATTTGAGGCATTTAATGAAGTTTTTTGGGGTCCAAAAACTCACTTGTGCAAGGGCCCTTGGCATTGTTCTACACTCAGAAACCTTTCCATTGGTTCAAGAAATATCTCAAATGAAATCTGTACGCAGAAGTTGTGCCACTTGGAAGTTGACCTCCCTATTTTGTCCTCCATAATTCAAGAGGATGCCATATCAACCCCATTACTCATGGAAAAGGGGCTAGTTGCATGATCATGATGAAGAATACTCTAGAAGAGTCAAGTTGTAACTCATATTAAGGATTGAATGGATCGAATTTAACCCCTAGTTGGCTATTGGGTTATGTTATAACTAGGTCAATAGGAGGAAAAGGGATTTGATTATATTCTAGTGAATTTTGTTCCATGGTAGAGATAAGTGGTTAAGAGTGGATAGAGAGAGGGTAGAACAAAGAGGGTTTGTGTTATGGAGCAACCCATAGGCCACATGTCTCACGCCTTTGTATTTTCACCATTTCCATTCAAAGAAAGAGAGAGTAGAGCAACCTCACCTTCTAGCGAGGTTTTCTCCTAAAAGGGTTCCCTAGATCATATATTATGTTATTGTAGTTTTGTGAGTGATTGTTTTATTTGTTCTCTATCTCTTGCATTTTATAATTACATGCATACAAAGAAGCAATAATTTAATAAATTCATAGAACCTATGGAAAATTAACCCTCATAGTATATATTTTTGGATTTCAGTAAATATTTATGAGATATGTTGTGATGAAGCATCAAGTGGAATATCCAAGGTAGTTTATGAATCAACATATCTATTTCTCTTATAGATTTCCAAGATGGAGTGGGGTGTAGAAGAGGAGGGAATTTGAACCTCAAGCCATACCAACCAAATTTCATTTTTGTTAAAGGCTCTACATAAAATTGAGATATGTAGTGGGAAAATTGTAGTCTTTGCAAAGGCTTTACCTTCTTGAAAATAGGGGTTAGTTCCTCCCACCTACTTCGCCGCAATTGTAAGACTTTGGTCATTGAGTTTTTCATAGTGGTTTGATACTAGACTATAACATCCTTTTGCTTCTATCTTAAAACATGGATCAATTCCACATCTAAAGTTAGTTGGGTATGATTTATTAATACATTTTTCTGCCTACTAGTTTCAACCTTTACCAATAAATTAATACTAACCTCCTCTTCTTTGTACCTTTGGGTTTCAATGGTCCTAATTTCTTCATTTTTTACTAATGAGAAAAGGACTTAAATTCAACATCTCCTACATAAGGGTTGGGAGACCATCGGATGGATGAGGCATAGCATATTTATGTAAATGAAATTGAAAAATCATATTTTTCCCTTCTCATGGCACTTGTGATAGATCTCAGCGAAATCATTTTGGTTGTCCATTTGGAAGGGTAGATATTGTTAAAAGTTAACTAGGTTCGGTCTTCATAATGGCACGTGTAATTGTGATTTTATGTAATTGATGAAAATAAAAGAAAATAAAATTATTGTAATGCTTGTCTCATGGGTTTCATGAGCAAGGAATTTTATTTTAGTAATGACTCCCATTGTGAGCCTTTAGGATTGAGTCATCTAGTCATAAAAGTCAAATTTAGTCAATTCCATGTATGAAGGACCCTTCTTAGGCATGATACACTTGTATATGAGTCAATAGAGGTGTCAAAAAACCCTCCAAGACAAGCACAAGCATCCTCCTATAGGTCGACTTCAAAGAAATAATAATATCTTCATAAAAAGGACACGTCGGTTCACCAGAATTCGCGTCGGATAATTATGAGACTCCAACCACTATAAATAGGTAGCTCATCCTAATCTCTAAACACAAAAAATTTAGAGAAGTGTAAGGTACAAGGGTCTGCATTTAGAGAAGTTCGAGGTATAGGGGTCTACAGTTAGATAAGTGCGAGGTACAACAGGTATGCGGTTATAGAAGTGCGACTAGAAGAGTGTGAAGTATCATCAAGGAAGCCTCTCCCAAAGAGAAGAAGGAGGGACTATAAGACAAGGCTTTTTGGGGCTAAAAATATCTCCACCAGTACAAAATTGCAGACCTATAAATTTGCAGTAAGGAGGCTGAGAAAGAGACCTATAAAATTGTTGTAAGAAGGCTGAGAAAGTCAAAGTTGAAGACCTATAAATTGCAGCAAGGAGGTAGAGAAAGTAACACCAAGCAAAGGGTTTTACTACTGTTGACTCAAGGAAGAGGACTAAGGCTTGGTGTCTTGGTCTTGGAGTGGAAACTAGGTCAAGGGTCTTGGTCTTGGTATTCGTCAATTGGAATCTCTATAAGAAGAAGAATTTGTTCGAGTTTTCCTCTCAAAGAGTGAGAGGTTTTGGCCCTGGTTGATAGCCTATATTCTCTATCTCTTGTCTCTTTATGGTTTATACATTGGTATATGTTTGATGAATAAAAACACTAATAACCTAAGTAAAAAGAGATCCTAATCTAAAGAAGTAAAAAGTACTCACAAGCAGTTACTAATAGAAGATAAATCAGTTAATCTCTATGCCCTATATTTCTCAACATGATATCAAAGCTAAGGTGACTAATTCAAGGAAGGGAATATTATTAAGGGACACTCAAGGATCAAACCTCAAAGTGAATATCATATTGAAGTGAATAATTCTACAAAGAAGTATTAAGATCATCATCAAGAAAAGAAGTCCCAAACACTACGTCTACTCAAGTTGAAAGGATCTACAAATCTAGTTGAAGTGCTTTGAAGTATATTCATCCAAAGGAAGCTAGAGGTGTTGTCATCAAGACTCTAATGCAATCTCTCTCAAGAATGATCCCTACCATTGAAGACATCAACATCATCAAAAGATCCAAGGGATCTCCCTCTCTATGGGATCAAGGATCATTATTGAAGACAACTATATTCATTAAAAGGGAGTTTTCTATCCTTTGTATCATCGTCAACATCAAGTAAGAAACAAGGAGAAAGGAGCATCCTATCAAGTAAGTATATGACCTTATCTGAATCGGTAAAAATGATTTTTTGCAATGAAAGCAATAAATTGGCTGGGGCTTCAAACTATCTTTCATGGAAGAAAAGGATAGATCTAAATCTCATTGAAAATGAGGTTATGGATCATGTCAAAGGATCTATCACCAAACCAAGAGAAGAAGATGCTCAATCTCATGCCAAGTATATCAAAGGAGAAGTTAGGGCTCAAAGGATTCTCATAGAATCCATCAAGGATCCCCTCATCCCATATGTATCTAAACTCAAAAATTCAAAATAAATCTATAACAAACTAGTAGAGTTGTATTTTTAGTAAGCACGGCTGAAGAAGTCATCTCATTGAGGCAAGAAATCTACAAGCCAAAAATGTCTAAGGAAGATGGAATGGCCTCATACTTTATGAGCATATTTGAGATCCAAGATAAACTACAAGAACTGGGAGAAGTAATGTCTAATAGTGAAATGAATATAGTTTTATTAAATTCACTACCAGAGGAGTGTGCTAACTTACTTCAAGTATTTATGGGAAGAAAGAAGCTACTCCATTCCAAGATCTATGGTCACTATGCAAGATTGAAGAATCTAGACTAAAGGCCAAATCTGATGTGGGAGCAGGTGAGAAAACTCAAAGTTATGCTGCAATGAAAATAATAAAGGGAGAATTTTGAAAGTTTGGTCCTCGGAAAAAAATAAAATGACGTGGCCAAAATCCAATGCTATGGGTGTCAAGAATATGGACACTACAAAAGAGATTGTCCTAAGCTCAAGGAGGACAATAAAAAAAGAGGAACAGAAGAAGCCCACATCACCGAGGAAGTAGAGGAAGCTAAAAAGAAGAAGTCTGAGAAAGAGGAAGTAAGAGATCTCTATTATGAATGAGATAGTATTCCTCACCTAAGTTCTTTTCAAGTTCCTAAGTCTTGTATTATAAGATATGGCTATCATGATTCACTAAAAGAGATGCATCAAGGCATCATAGAAGCACTAAAAGCAAGAGCTTGAGACGTCATCATTGAGAAGCATGAAACATGGTTAGAATCTATGGAAGTTAAGGATATAGTTCTTGGGAATCTCATTGGGAACATAAGTGGCAAGGTAATCTAGTACAACATCATACATCTGTCAAAATGAAACATATGTTGATGGGGACACTTTAGATCCTCTAAAAATTTTCTAATGAAATATTCATTGAAAGGTTCACTGATCATGATGGAAAGAAAGTGCTTCATTAAGAATTCCAATATTTTGGAATTCATGGGATGATGGTATGATGAAATAACAGTGAAGAAAATAAATGGATTGAATCTATTTCAATAAAGGAATTTGTTGCAGGAAGTCTAGATGACGCAAAGGAAAAAAAATGAGGTATGTATATGCTTACATTGATATTGTGGGAGTCATGTCATATGGTTGCAAGTATCATGAACCAATCCTCTATCTTAATAGCATGATCAAAAGAAAGGATCTCCTACCTCAAAGGGATGCAGGAATTCATGTGTCACACATTCACTAGATGAAATAAACATAATATGCCCTCATATGAAGTATGAGGTTGTTGACTACAATTGAGTAACTTTGATTGGAAGCTCCTCATAATGGAATGTGTGAAGAAAGGAAGGAAGAGATCATGGAATATGAAACCATGGTAAAGGAAACAAGATCTGAAAGACCCAGAAGATTTGACTAGGATATCTCCATGGAAGATATGAAGAATCTAATGGAGTCTGAAAAAGAAAGAGATACTTGACAATATATATCTATGGGATATTTCTCAATATGTATGCAGGATGTTGATGCAAAATTTTAGATGTCATGATGAAGACCATCACAAAGGTAATGTTGTTTTTAATGTCCATTCCTTTATTTTTGAATATCTTGATAGGTTTATGCAGGGTTTCTAAGGGAAGATCAATGGATGTCTTCCAACATCGATGCACATGTAGTAGGATGAAATATTCTTAAGTAAACATGGCATGAAGAAAGCAACGTGGCATAAAGGAAGACTAGATGTGGATTGATGGATCACTTTTCGATGATGACATGGTTGACTCATGGATGAAAGTGATGGATGGTCGGTGCCCTATGTAGAAGTCCCAAACATGAAGACTCCTTGATAAAGAATACAAGTTCATGATATCGTGAGGAGGAGTTATTCAAGGAGCTGGTTGTCCCAACATCTCCACCTAAGGAGTTGTTGTAGGTCCCTAATTAAGAGGGAGCCCGAGAACAGGTTTCTTACTTGGAAGAAACTTGGAATTCCTAAGCCAAGAGGGAGCTTAGGTACATTCCTTCCGTAGGAATGAGTACATCCCTTTATTGGAATAGATATGCCCTCCCTAATTAAGAGGGAGACATAGACACATCATTCTTGTCTTCACTCGGGAAGAAAAAATGGAGGATTAGGTAAGCATATGGCATCCAATGCTCTTGAAGGACTAGGAATCCAAAATAAGAATAGTCCTGGTGGAACATATCCTGAGAACCCGGGTGGGGTATGTTTCGAGAGAGACAATGGTGAGGGTGTCTATACATCATTGGTCTTGCCAACATTGTGCTCAGATATCATGGAGAGATAAATTTATTAGTCAAGGCCTTTCAATGTGACAATGTTGGTTGATATGATGCTATAAATATGGGTTACCAATCTAATTCTTCTTATGAGAAATTCTTCAGATTGAGAATGACCAAGTACCATTATGAATACCTCCCTAGTTAAGAGGGAGAGTTGAAATGTAACTAGGTTTGGTCTTCATAATGACATGTGTAATTGTGATTTTATGTAATTGATGAAAGGATAAAAATGAAATTATTGTAATGCTTGTCTCATGGGTTTCATGATTAAGGAATTTTATTTTAGTAGTGGCTCCCATTGTGAGCCTTTAGGATTGAATAATTTAGTCATAAAAGTCAAATTTATTCAATGTCATGTATGAAGGACACTTCTTTGGCATGGTGCACTTGCATACGAGTGAATAGAACTATCAAACATCCCTCCAAGACAAGCACAAGCATCCTCCTACAGGTCAGAATCAAAGAAATAATAAATATTCATAAAAAGGGCATGTTGGTTCACTAGAAGTCATGTCATATAATTATAAGACTCCAACCACTATAAATAGACATCTCGGCCTAATCTCAGAACATAGAAAATTTAGAGAAGTGTGGGGTACATGGGTCTGTAGTTAGAGAAGTGCGAGGTACAACATATATGCACTTAGAGAAGTGTGGTTAGAGAATTGTGAAGTATCATCAAGGAAGCCTCTGCCCAAGCGAATAGGGAGGGACTAGAAGACAATATTGTTTGGGCTAAAAATATCTCCACTAGTGCAAAATTACAAACCTATAAATTTGCAGTAAGGAGGCTGAGAAAGATACCTAGAAAATTACTGTAAGAAGGCCGAGAAAGTCAAAGTTTAAGACCTATAAATTGCAGCAAGGAGGAAGAGAAAGTAACAACAAGAAAAGGTTTTGACTATTATTGACTCAAGGAAGAGGAAGAAGGCTGGGTGTCTTGGTCTTAAACTGGAAACTAGGTCAAGGGTCTTGGGCTTTGTATTCGTCAATTGGAATCTCTATAAGAAGAATATTCCTTCGCTTTTTCCTCTCAAAGAGTGAGAAGTTTTGGCCCTGGATGATAGCATATTATTTTTTACTCTTGTCTCTTTATGGTTTATACATTGGTAGATATTTGATGAAGAAGAAAAATAATAACAGAAATCCAGGAAAACAAAAATCCATGATTGACAACTGAAGCCTGGTTGCAAAGGTATATTTTCACAGAAAAACATGAGATTTTCTTCGCTTCGTTTTCTAATGAACTACATGAATGATTATCGAGGTTGACCGAGAACGAGACTTGTTTTAATAATGACGAGCCTAGTGCGTGGAGCCCTGAATTGGTATAATGACTCAAGGATACCAAGAACAACATCTCAAGAGTTGTTGATTTTTGGATCGACAGTGTTCTGGGAGGATTTATCACTAAGTTTTCCATAAACATGTCTATATCTTACAGCAAAGTTGTGCAAATATTTTTTAAGGTTTCGCGAGGTAAGTATCTAAATTCTTTGAAGTTGTGGATTAAAATGCTTTTATGTGAAAAGGGAGTACTACAAATGTAGTCAGATTAATGTTTAGAGGAAGAAGTAATTCTAGAGCCGGATCTATGCGAAGTGGAAAATGATACAACGTATATCGAGAAAACTTCATTGATACTAATTACAACACATTGTTAGGTGAATTTGAGAGCAAAGAAGAAGGAAGTAACCCCGCAACTCTGCGATATTCCCCTCCCCAACCTGAAGTTGAATCTAAGCTAGGAGTTGGGAATAATCAGGGAACCTATGGGATTCCCCATTCCTCTACTCCCCTTACCCCCCATCCCCCTCCCCATAGTTCTCCTACTCCCCCTCTCCCTCCCCCTTACCCTCTAAAAAGCATGGCCAATTATATCAAGCTACCTATCTTTAGAGGACTCAGATCAGAGGATCTTGAGAAATTTTGGTTTATAGCCGAAGTAGTATAGAAAGCAAGACATATTACTCATATGAAGATGTAAAGAAGGCGCAAATTGTCACAGCATTGCGGAAAAGAGCACTGGCATGATACATAAAGCATTTTATGACTCATCAGGATGTTTCACTGGATGATACAAATAAAGTGTTGACTTTAGAACTTAAGAAGCCAAAATCATAGTGGCAGTGTATTACTAAATTTAAGGAGATCAAGAAAATGAAAAATGAATTTAATTGGGAATTGCATCAAAGGTTCAAAATATTAATGGGACAAGTGAGCTTTATCATTCCTAAAAAGCAACATAAGGAGTGGTTTATAGTTGTGTTGTTGCCACATATCAGGGAACCCTTGACACAGTATAAAATAGCAACTCAAGTCGAAGCTTTGGAAATTTAAATGAAGTTGGAAGCTTCGTTGGTGGGATATAATAATGCAGGTGTACAATATATTCAGACTCAACTAGCACATCTGACCTTGGAACTGAAATATCTAAAGAAAGGAAAGGAAGTTCGACCAGAATTTAGAACATAAGTGTGGTGTATAAAGTGAAAACTTGAAGGCCATTATAAGGAACAATGCCCTGTATTCGGAGATTACTTGGTGAGTGGAGCGCTTAATCCATTAAATCCAGGATCAAATCTATGGTGTGAGATATGCAGAACTTTAGGATAACACTAACTAAAATAGTGTTATTTATTGTAGAAGTATGTGCAGATCCCAAGACAATCGTTTTACAACTTCTGTAAGTCAGTGGGACACGATGAGAAAAATTGTCGAAGTTATGACTTAATGATGGAACACACTATTGATGCTTATCGGATACAAGTTGAAGGATATACGCACGAATATCAAGGACAACATGTTGGTCAAGGAGGTTTCCAAGGACGAGGACGAGAACGAGGATGTGGAGCTAGTCGAGGGCGCGATCAACCTATCTGTTATAATTGCAGAAAAACATGACATTATGCAAGATATTGTCAGAATCCTACTGCAAACTGTAAGTAATACAAAGATTTTTATCATGTGATAGAATAATGAATGTTCCTTATGGAAAATATGCAGGAGAAAAGGAACCAGCATCCCACAAAAAATATGAAAATAATGACCATTGAGTCAAGGGAGGATGAACCGCGCATTAACATCATGACAAGAAGTGGGAACATGATGGGAGATGGTAAAGCAGAAGGTAAAAATCTGATGGAAGATACATGGGTAAGAAATACCGTAGAAAAATCCCCTGGGTTATGTATTCAGATGGAGAAAGAAATGTTCATGGAGGTGAAGCGAAGCTTCATGGATCATGTAGCTTCTACATCAAAAGTGTCGTCACTGCAAAAGTTAATTCCAAAGCAGGACAATGCTAAATTAACTACTTAGATGAAATAATTCGATCCAATTATTTTAAGATCATTCTTACAGACTTGCATGATGTTTTTGAGGAATTAGAAGGTTGTTGAAGGACTCCAGGAGTTTCTAGACTCCTGCACTTATAAATAAGTTCCAAAAAGCGATCAGCGTGCAGTAAACAATTTACATCGACATAAGAAGAGAACAAGGAAGGAAATGAGACCAACTACGTACATCGGGGATATGATATGGATCAGGTAATCCTAGATTTGGGATCTAATGCCAATGTGTTACCTAAGAAAACTTGGGAGCGAATGGGAAAACCAAATTTTCAATGGTCGTCGATCCAGTTAAGAATGGCCAACCAGTAGAAGATCATCCCTATGGGAAGGTTATATGGTGTTGTAGTATATATTGAAGGAGTGTGCATTGTTGCAGATTTCAAAGTGATTGAAATTGTATATTATAGCAATCCATATCCGGCGTTGCTTGGATTGGATTGGGATTTCAATATTGTGGCGATAATCAATCTAAATAAGAGACAAATGGTGTTCAAAAAGGATGTTTTGAGGATCATTGTTCCCTTTAGACCCATCAAAAGGAGTGTGCTATATAGAGCCTGTCCACAATGAATACTGCGATGCATATGTCAAAAACATTTACAAGATATTAGCAAAGGAGGAAGATTGGATTGATAACACAACAAATGGAAGGCTAAGCTAGGAACGTGACAGTTCCTATACCTCAGATTCTGAGGAAGAGCTGGAAAATTTCCAGAACATGTTACATGAAATATCTACCAGATGATGTTCCAGAATCACAAGGTCACTTCGTTGCATAACTTGAGAGGTATGTGATCTGCCTTATTATGATGGGATAGGAGATGTAAGTCTTTTTCTTGATAAATTTGAAAGAGAAATACCTTCCAAGCTTTGGATGTAGCTTTGAGTTATACACCTACGAGATGGTGGGGTGATCATAAAAAGAATATAGGAAGTTGGGAAGAGTATCAAAGGTTGATGAGGGTAAAATTTGGGCTAGTAGATACCAGAGTTGAAGTAAAATATGATGGCAAGGTTGACCCCAGGGAACATATTTTTCGCTGCACTTCAGTTTGGGAAGAAGTTCTAGAACAAGAGTGGGTACATTAGTTTTTTCACACACTGGAAATTAAACCTATGAATTGGTATCTTGAGACAGAACTACGACATGGAATTGTGAACTAGATAGACTTGATTGACGAGTTCATACTAGCATTTAGTTTTGAAGATCATTGTTTGTGCATACATCAAGCCCTTCTGAAAGGAAAAGGTTTTTAAGGACGCAACTTCGCTAACATGGACATCGTTGAATTGGATCGTGCAAGTTGAGAAAGTACTGAAATGCTATAGTGTGACCATGGAAGAGGATGATGAGGATCCGCACAATATTTCTATCCCAGACTCAGAAGGACATCGTGAAGTTTTTAGATGAGAACTTGAAATCCTTGACATAACGAAGTCCGCGAAGACGAAGAAGTTGAATATTAGATCAGAAGAAGAACCAAAATTTATGATGATTGGAGATTATTCGGATGAATACACAGTTAGCAAAATTGTAGAGTTGTTGCACGAGTACTAGGAGTTATTTCCCAATAAGTTTTCTAAATTAAAGGGCATAGTAGGGGACCTAGGACTTATGAGGATTCCTCTTAAACCTGACAGAAAGACAGTAAAGAAAATACCATATAGGTTGAATCCGAAATGCAAAGAAAAAGTGAAGGTGGAATTATATTAAATGATCAAAGCTAGGATCATTGAACCAGTCAAAGAATCAGAATGGTGTTATGTAAATTTTATTAATTATTAGTTAGATATAGTTATATTGGGTTTTATTAAGTGAAAGGGCATGATCAAAGATCATGCCTCTTCACCAAGAGACACCATGAGGCTATATTTAAAGCCTCGGTGATTCTCCATTGTAATCATCTCTCATATCTCATCTTTTATCAATAATAATATATATTTATTCAAGTTTACCAGAGTTTTTACACTCCATTGGTATCGGAGCCATCGCTCTTCGGGATCTGTGTGATCACCCAGAATTAAGGAATTACAGAATTCCAGAATTGCAATTCTAGAATTGCAGATTTTTTTCGAGTGCTTGTGGACAGTATTAGTTTAATTTTTTTTTTTGCAGCCTTTCTCCTCTCATATCCGCGCCCCCTCCTTAACGATCTGTCATTGACACAAAAAACCGTTGCTGCTTCTCTAATAAATCGTGACTTGGTTCCACCAATAAAATCGTGACCCTACCAAACCGGCGTGGTCAGCGGGTTTAAAAGCTCACGTTGACAAATAAATCATAAGGCAAAAGCAGCGACTCAAGTTGCTGTTCTCTGAGGCTCAAGTGGGTCGATACTGAGGCAGAATTTGAGGCTCAAGTGGACTGGCGAGGAGAACAACGGTGTATATTTCTGGAGGTGTGTCGATACTGCTGTTGAACACACGCCTGTAACGAGGAGAACACACAAATCGTCTACTTTCGGCTGTTGGAAGCGATATTAAGGCTTCTCTGTCCGCTTTAACCATCGCAGAAAGTAGGAAATCGATTTCAGATATGGATGCCACGATTATCTGTGGGTCGGGCTTAGTTTTATCTCTGAAAATTGGAAAAAAATTGGTCTGCTCGAATATCTCTGTGAAACGCTGTTTCTGTTTACAGTTAATTCGACAAATTCGACACAAGGTCATACGTGCATAACCGGAACAGGTAATTGTCAAACTCTCCTGTCCGTTATGGTCGGGCCTATACGTCGGATCTGAACAATAATTTGCGTCGACCCTCTGCGTCACCACCCCTTCCACGGCAATCATCTTCTCCGACCTGTCCGTCTCTTTAGCCTTCCTCGACCACTCTTCACGACGTTCCATACATTAATCAATTCGAAAAGGAACAACCATCCAAAAGTCAAACATTGTGACTTTTGATAATTGAAATAAACTATTATTTAATGATTAAATGAAAACTTGAAGTTGAAAGTTGAAGTCTGAAGGGAATTATATCATCGTATAAACCTTGGTTCAACGTATTTGTCGTCCCGTAGGTACCTAAAACAAGCCTAAGGTGTTGAGCCTTCAATCCGAGCTATATATTGCGAGATCTGGAAGGATATACTCCAAACGTGTGACGGTTTATAAACTATATAATATATAAATTATTATTATATAATTTATTTATATATTATATAATTTTCATTTAATAATTATATATATATATAGTTTATTAAAAAAAAATTAATTAATTAATTAATTAAATATATATATATATATATATATATATTAATTAATTTCTATATAAAAAAAAATTAATTAATTAATTAATTAAAAAATTAATTGATTAATTAATTAAAATTTAATTAATTAATTAATTTTAAAAAAAAAGGGAAAAGAAAAAACTGGCAGAAAAATACTCCCCACCTCATACGCGTTCGATGTCGTCATCAATGTCAATGGCTGAATTCTAGAAAAAATTGGTGGATCTCGAGAAACAGATCACTAATAATTCCGAAGAATTCGGAAAAAGATTAGTCGATCTTGAAGGTACAGTTGCAGGACATTCCAACGACATCAAAAAGATTCATGATACGACAAATCGAATAGAAAGACAAATGTGGTTAAATCATCACGAGGCCACAGAAAAGCAGAGCGAAGCAATGAACAATATGACAGAACTCTTCAATAAGCTAAATGATAAAATAGATAAGTTAAGTCAGACACAATCCCCAATATCTCCTAACATGGAACAAAATCAACAAAACAATATCGCAGATTCAGGGAACTCAGAAGAGCATCAGGAAAAGACCGATTCCCCACATCATCAAGAAGATAGTAATGCAGATTTTCAAAATAAACAGCTCTGGAATGCATTTGCTAATCAATATCCCCTTCTTGTTCCACCATTAGCATATCATCGCAAAGCCAAGATCGACCTACCCAAATTTGATGGTAATGAAAAAAATAGCATTGCATGGCTTAATAAAGCAGAAGAATATTTTGAGATTTATGACATTACTAGTGATGACGAAAAAATTAAGCATGCTTCCATGAAAATGGAAGGAGAAGCATATAATTGGTATATGTGGTGGAAAAAAACAACGATCGCTATTAGTTGGAGGAAATTTAAGGATGCGTTCTTCAAAAGGTTTCAAGGCATAAAAGAAGAAAAGTTGTTTTCAACCTTTATCAAATTACGCCAAAAAGGAGATGTGGATGAGTACACTAGAGAATGGGAGACCTTGGCAACACGAGTACCAGGATTGTCGGAATCTCGTCTAATCCAGTCTTACATCTCAGGACTTAAAATCCACATACAAGAAGAGCTCGAACTACATGAAATTACGTCCGTAGAAGTAGCAAGGCAAAAAGCAAAAGCTACTGAAAAGAAATTTGAAAGATTATCAAAACCAGAAAAAGTATATTCGAGACGACGGTTTCCTCAATCTGAAAATATAGATGACACAAAATATATCCCTGTCCATCTTCATGAAGAAGAAAAATCTAGTATGGAAAAACAAAGAATGTGAGAGGGCAAGTGCAAACGTTGCGGTGAAAACTAGGACCCTAAGCACATATGTGCTAATGGAAAAGTGAAAAATCTATACAGTTGTGAAGCAACTAACGATGCTAACAGTACTGATTCATATATAGAAGGACTAGAAGACAACTTAGAGTTCTCTCCAGAAGTGGATGGCGAAACTATTCTCCAAGTGTCATTATCAGCTATGACAGGCATATCACAACCTCAAACCCTAAGGTTAAGAGGACATATTAAGAAAAAAAATGTAATGGTTCTCATAGACACAGGCAGCACGCACAATTTTCTAGATTCAACCATGGCCAAAAGACTCAACCTCTTTACTTTTCCCATGCCTAATATGAAGGTAATGGTGGCCGATGGTAAGAAGATTGAACAAGTAGGAAAATTCCATAAAGTCAAATTGCAGATTAAAGACTTTCATTTAGAATCTCCATTCTACACAGTTCCATTACGAGGAGTAGATGTGGTCTTAGGAATTCAATGGCTACAAACTCTAGGTACTTATTCTGCCAACCATCAGAAGCAGTTTATAATTTTTAAGTGGAAAGGGCAGAAATACAAGTTGTATGGATTCCAAGCCCCAGAAAATCAAGTCGTATCTTCCTCTCTGATGACGAAGATGATTCAAATAGGAGCGCCAACATCTACATTACAATGTCATCAGTTAGAAATGTTATCTTCAAAAGAGAGCCACGAAGAGTCACCAGAAGTCAAGACAGGATCCGACCCTGTCGATATCAGATATTTTCACTATCCAGATCAACAAAAGATTGAACTCGAGAATATGCTCCACGATCTTTTTAAAATGTGGGAAGCAAGAGCTCGCCGCTCAAGAAACCCAGGCGTTCGTCAACATTGTCCATCGTTACATATGCTTTGAGGACAAAGCATCTTTAAGAGAGGGGAAATGTTATGTAAATTTTATTAATTATTAGTTATATATAGTTATATTAGGTTTTATTAAGTGAAAGGGCATGATCAAAGATCATGCCTCTTCACCAAGAGACACCATGAGGCTATATTTAAAGCCTCGGTGATTCTCCATTGTAATCATCTTTCATCTTCATCAATAATAATATATAATTATCAAGTTTACCAGAGTTTTTACACTCTATCTTTTTCGATGACATACTCATATATAGTAGGACTTGGGAGGAGCATCTCCAACATATAGAGGCAGTACTACATATCTTGGAAGAGCAACAGTTCTATGCTAAGCTCTCCAAGTGTGACTTTGGGATGACGGAGATGTTGTATTTGGGTCATATTATTGGAGTGGACGGAGTGAGGGTCCATGAGGAGAAGATTAGAGCCATTAGAGATTGGTCGGAGCCGAGGAACGTGACGAAACTTCGAGGGTTCATTAGGATATGCACTTATTACAGGAAGTTCGTCAGAGGTTTCTCACAGCTTGCTGCACCCCTTACAGATTTGACGAAGAAGGGGGCATTCAGTTGGTCAGATACAGCGCAGCGAGCCTTTGATAGGCTCAAGGAGGTGATGAGTAGCTGCCCAGTGCTTGCATTGCCGGATTTTACGCAGCCATTTGTCTTGGAGTGTGATGCGTCGAGAGAGGGGATCGGCGCAGTATTGATGCAGGGGGGACACCCTATAGCCTTTGAGAGCCGGAAGCTCCTTCCGCATGAGAGGTTGTATTCTATATACGACAAGGAGATGTTGGCCCTTATGCA
Source organism: Pinus albicaulis (assembly GCA_034641835.2). NCBI lineage: Eukaryota > Viridiplantae > Streptophyta > Pinopsida > Pinales > Pinaceae > Pinus > Pinus albicaulis. The sequence goes on from CM076578.1 coordinate 120,683,828, forward strand.
TGCATTGGCCAAATTCCGGCAGTATTTGGTAGGGAACAGGTTCAGGGTGAGGACTGATCACAACAGCCTCAGGTTCTTTTTGGAGCAGAAACAGCTACAGGAGAGGCAGCAGAAGTGGATTAGTAAGATCCAAGCATATGACTTTGACATCGAGTATGTCAAGGGTAAGAATAACGTGGTAGCAGATGCCCTTTCACGTAGACCAGCTGCGTTATCTCTTATGAGCTTGGATACAGATTGGAGGGCTCGACTTTTAGTGGAGTACTCCAAGGACAAATTTGCATGTGAGGTCCTGGATGGACAGGTGGCGGATGACAGGTATAGGGTGGTCGATGAGATCATCTACTACAGGGACAGGATCTTCTTGACTGAGGGATCTCAACTCAAGAAGAAGATACTTCAGGCATCACATGATTCACCATTGGCCGGCCATCAGGGGTTTACCAAAACCTACAGGGCCATTGAATAGAGGTTCTCATGGAAGGGCCTCAAGGAGGACGTACTCCAGCACATCAGGGAGTGCGATGTTTGCCAGAGGAACAAGGGGGAGATGAGCCATCCCGCAGGATTATTGCAGCCTCTTCCCATTCCGGAGGGGAAATGGGAGAGTATATCGATGGACTTCATCACAAGGTTGTCCATGGTGTAGGGCAAGGATTGTATCTTTGTCGTCGTTGATCGACTGACAAAGTATGCTCATTTTTTCGCCATATCCACGCACTACACAACAGCACAGGTGGCCGAGCTGTTCTTCAGAGAGGTTTTCAGGCTACATGGTCTTCCTAAGACCATCATCAGTGACAGGGACAACTGCTTCATGGGCGGATTTTGGCAGGAGCTTTTTCGGTTGGTGGGGACAGAGTTGACACCGAGTACTAGTTATCACCCACAGACGAATGGACAGACGGAGATAGTTAACAAGTGGCTGGAGGGCTACTTGCGTAACTATGTCAGTGGGCAGCAGTGAGCATGGCTGAAGTGGCTACATTTGGGGGAGTACTGCTACAACACTACACATCACATGTCCATTGGTATGTCTCCATTCTACGCTTTATATGGATATCACTCTTTGTCTTTTGCTGACGTGATGTTTGGTGCTAGCAAGGCTCCGAGAGTCAAGATTTGGATCCAAGAGAGTCAGGATATTCTCCGCGCTCTCAAGGATAATATGGCCACAGCGCAGAACCAGCAGAAGCTGTATGCTGACAGAGGTCGTGTGGAGAAACAGTTTGAGGTAGGGGACTTGGTCTACCTACGATTACAGCCATACCGACAGTCATCACTGAAGCAGAAGGGAGCTGAAAAGCTCAAGCCCCGCTTTTACGGGCCATACAGGGTGATACGCAGGATTGGGCAGGTTGCGTATGAGTTGGAGCTGCCCTAAGGCAGCAAGATCCATAACGTTTTTTATGTATCATGCATGAAGAAGGCATTGGGGCAGCAGGTGACAGTGACAGATGAGCTACCACCCACGGATGATGAGGGGCATTTGGTGTTGCAGCCAGAGGCTATTATTGATACCAGGGAGAGGTAGCTACGGAGCAGGACAGTCTGGGAACTCTTGGTGAGGTGGAAGAATTTGCCGGATGAGGATGCCACTTGGGAGAGTGAGAAGATTTTGCAGCATCCATCACTTCAGTTGCTTGAGGACAAGCAACATTTTGCCGGGGGAGACTGTAATATTCCTAATTAGCAGTGGCTAATTAGAATATTCGATTTTGCTCAATTTTGCCGTCTATAGTTTATTAATAAATAAAAAGGTGAGTAGAGAGGGTCTAACTCACTTAGTGGAATAAAACGCACTCCCTAGTAGCCCAACGTTGTGACTTAAAGGGAGCCAAGGGGGGCCAAGCACCACGTAGAGAGGGGGCCCACGTATGCACTAGGAGAGACTGCGCAAACGAGGATGAGCACGTGGCAAGAGGGAGGCTACGTTGAGGAGATAGGCCTTAGGGTTTGGAGGAAGGCCAATGTTATAAAAGAGGGAGGAGCCTTCTCATTTCATTCATTCTTTGTTGATGATATTGAGTTGGTCGTTTTGAGTTCTTGAGCATGCTGGCTATTTAGCCTGTTTGCAACACTGTTTAGTGCGTTGAGTGAGTTAGGTTGGAGATCTCGCCCTTAGCCTCGGGGGACTTCGAGTGCCTACTCGGGCAAGGTATTTTCTTCAGCATTTTGCGGGAGGTTTGGTGTGTAGTTTTGTTGCGGAGCCGAGCATTCAGAGAGACTGCACAGTCATTGAGAGGGAGGACGCAGTCCATCTAGGAGGAGCTCCGGATTGGGATTTTTGTAGGGGTTTCGAGTCGGGAGATTGAGCAGAGGATCAGCCTTTGCCTTTGGGAGGATTTTGGTGGAGTTTGAGGCCGTATTTTATTCATTCCTATTTAGCCTCTGCGCAGAGCCTTGGAGGCCAACGTAATTCCCCAAGAGGGTGTTTTTCGGGGGTCAGCCATTTCTAATATGGTTTCTGGGTTTTGCCGAGATTGGTGAGTAGAGGAGGATCCTAGATTTTTAGCTCATTCCGGCAAGGGGAACAACCCCTAGTCATCAGTTCATTTCAGCAGTAGTAGCTACACGACAGTTTTCCAGCAGCTGGGATGCAGTTCTGAGAGCAGCCATTTCCTGTGTATCCCGAGAGTATTTCTTCACTTGCCTTGAGCAAGTTTAGTTGCCATCACTCTGATCACCTATTGTATTTCATTATATTTCTTAGTTTAATAAAATGGCTTAGCATTCTCTCTCTATATTTCTGGATGATTTGTCGTACATTCTTTCTATGCTATTGTATGTCTGCTGCACTGTTATCTTTATATATTTTTGGGCATTCTAGTTCTATACCACTTGGTGTGTTTATCTCATACTCTTAGACAGAGTCTGGAAAGGGCCAGGTAGCCTCCAGATTTCGCCCTCTTCTCAGAGGCGACATATCTAGTAAATGCCCTCCCAGTCCATCTCTGGTTGGAGTTTGCCGTGTTTTATAGATATCCCCGAAACGAGATATTACATCGATGGCTAAGATCATCTTGACTCCATCAACTCACTTTTCCAGAAGTCTCTAGAGCAAAATCAGTTTCTCTCAATTAATCTAATTTAATTAACCAATTTTCCTAAGTTAGACCTAGGAAATATTTAATTATTGTCTAATTAATCTAGTTGAGGTGTGTCTAAGGTTTTTCTCGTGAAACCTTTTTTGGGCTTTGGAGATCTCGTGTTCCTTAGCCTCTTAGACACCATAGAGACTAGAACACCTTTCCACTGCTACCAAAAACTAACACATCATAGGTAAAGGAACCATAAAAGTATCACAATGGGCCATATCTAATCCAAAAGGCACCAAATTACTTCATGCAAACTTCATCTTCAAATGTCTTTCTAGCATAGAATTTCTAGACAAGTTACCATGCTTAGATATAGGAGGGTTATCCAAAGGCCCTATTAGGTGCTTCCAACCTTAAGGGGAGGGACAATTCCTAGGCCGACACATCAATGAACAGGTGCAGGTGTATAGTGGTGTGGCAGGGTTTTACTTCATGAAAGATGCCACCATCTGTGTACTAGCTATGAAATACCATCATTCTTGAGCATTATAATGTGAAGAGGGAGCAATTATGGGACCTGAATTACCCCTTCTCGTGGCATATTTTTACCACCCATCTTGTGCGCCTTTTTCTTTATTGATTTTCTTGTTCTTGCATATCTTAGGTTACAAGCTTTTACTCATGCATTATGTACCCCTTCAAGATGAGGCAATTTATTGTTCATCAGGGTTGGGATATCAAAGTTTCTTTTACTTTGATTACTCAATCATTGACCAGGAACTAGGTGTGATCCGGGTTTGTCAGCTATCGGATTTACCCATGATCTTTTACTTCTGTGATGTTGTTAGAATTGCATTTTAAAAGAGCATAAAATAACACATGTGCATGCTGTAAAGAAAAGGAAACAAGACAACCATCAGCAACATAAACACGAGGCGTTGATAACGGAGTTCACCCAGTGTGGGCTACGTCTCTGGGCCCAGTGTCAAATGGGGTAGGCTGCTTCATATAGTGTTGGAAGATGTGATGTACATGGATGATGTTCATACAAGGACGTGCCCTCAATATGAGTGGCTTGTCTCTCCACGAGACATTCCGCTATAGGAACTCTCACTCACAATGGACCTCCTATCAGTATGACACAATTTCACTTGAAGCAAAAACAAGATCCCGCACATGCATCAAACAAGGATCTAGAAATCATAATACATCTCATAGCAAAAAGAGGCACAATCAAACTACATATACCTCAACCCTTGAAGCTGGCTGAAGAAGCGGATGCTCAACTCCTGAATCTGGCTGTACCGTCGAACTTGTGGCGTCGAGGTGCATAGAATCGACTGCCCACACTTGAGAATCAGACACTGTCACTCCAATCTGGAAAATGGCCAAGAAATGGGGAGCTCTGCTGTTGGAACGGACATCGCCATCGTATTTGTTATGCATATTTATTAATTATTAGTTAGATATAGTTATCTTAGGTTTTATTAAATGAAAGGGCATGATCAAAGATCATGCCTCTTCGCCAAGGGACACCATAAGGCTGTATTTAAAGCCTTGGTGATCCTCATTTGTAATCATCTCTTATCTTTTATCAATACTAATATATACTTATAAAGTTTGCCAGAGTTTTTACACTCCATTGGTATCAGAGCCATCACTCTTCGGGATCTATGTGATCACCCAGAATTAAGGAATTACAAAAAAATTCCATAATTGCAGATTTTTTTTAAAAACCAAGTGCTTGTGGACAACAACATTTGTTTTTAAAAAAAAGAAGGAAGAAATATATATATATAATATATATATATTAATAAAATAAAGAGAGAAGGAAAGTTAACACAAAGGGGGAAATAAATTAAAAGAAAAAAAAAAATAAAAAAAAAATTATATATATATATATATATATATATATATATATATATATTTAAAAGAAAATAGTTCCAAAAGAAAAAGAAAAAGTAAAAAGAGACATATATATATAAAGAAATACGTACATGTGAAGACAAAGTAAAATTAAAAAGGAAGAGTAATTGCTCGTGGTTTACAACCTCGTGGTTTTTGGGCCCATGGTAATTGCCCATAGTATTAAAACCCATTTTCCCTTTTCAAAACAACGTGCCTTTTCAAAACAAAGTGACTTTTAAAAACAACGCGACTTTTCAAGGTTAACAATCTTTTTCCCCATAATTATATATATATATATATATAATTCAAATAATAAAATAATAATAATAATAATTATTATTATTATTTAAAATATATATATATATATATATATATATATATAATAATAATAATAGAAATTATTATTATTATTTCAAAAAAATTTTAATTTATTTAATTAATTAAATATTAATTAATTAATTAATTTAAAAAAAAAAAGAGGGAAAAAATGGCAGAAAAATATTCTCCACCTCATACACATTCAATGTCTTCATCAATGTCGATGGCCGAATTCCAGAAGAAATTGGTGGATCTCGAGAAACAGATCAATAATAATTCTGAAGAATTCGGAAAAAGATTAATCGATCTTGAAGGTACAGTTGCAAGACACTCCAATGACATCAAAAAGGTTCATGATACAACAAATTGAATAGAAAGACAAATGTGGCTAAATCATCACGAGGCCACAGAAAAGCATAACGAAGCAATGAACAAGATGACAGAACTCTTCAATAAGCTAAATGATAAGATAGATAAGTTAAGTCAGACACAATCCCCAATATTTCCTAACGTGGAACAAAATCAACAAAACAATTCCGTAGATTTAGGGAACTCAGAAGAGCATCAAGAAAAAACCGATTCCCCACATCATCAAGAAGATAGTAATGCAGATTTTCAAAATAAGCAGCTCTGGAATGCATTTGCTAATCAATATCCTCTTCTTGTTCCACCATTAGCATATCAGCGAAAAGCCAAAATCGAGCCACCCAAGTTTGATGGTAATGAAAAAAATAGCGTTGCATGGCTTAATAAAGCGGAAGAATATTTTGAGATTTATGACATTACTAGTGATGACGAAAAAATTAAGCATGCTTCCATGAAAATGGAAGGAGAAGCATATAATTGGTATATGTGGTGGAAAAAGACGATGCTTGCTATTAGTTGGAGGAAATCTAAGGACGCATTCTTCAAAAGGTTTCAAGGCATAAAAGAAGAAAAGTTTTTTTCAACGTTTATCAAATTACGCCAAAAAGGAGATGTGGATGAGTACACTCGAGAATGGGAGACCTTGGCAACGCGAGTACCGAGATTGTCAGAATCTCGTCTAATCCAGTCTTACATCTCAGGACTTAAAATCCATATACAAGAAGAGCTCGAACTTCATGAAATCACATCAGTAGAAGTAGCAAGGCAAAAAACAAAAGCTGCTGAAAAGAAATTTGAAAGGTTATCAAAACCAGAAAAAGTATATTCGAGACAAAGATTTCCTCAATCTGAAAATATAGATGACGCAAAATATGTCCCGCCCCATGTTCGTGAAGAAGAAAAATCTAATGTGGAAAAACGAAGAATGAGAGAGGGCAAGTGCAAGCGTTGCGGTGAAAACTGGGACCCTAAGCACAAATGTGCTAATGGAAAAGCGAAAAATCTATATAGTTGTGAAGCAACTAATGACGCTAACAATAATGATTCATATATAGAAGGATTAGAAGACAACTTAGAGTTCTCTCCAGAAGTGGATGGCGAAACTATTCCGCAAGTGTCATTATTAGCTATGACAGGCATATCACAACCTCAAACCCTAAGGTTAAGAGGACATATCAAGAACAACAACGTAATGGTTCTCATCGACACTGGCAGTACCCACAATTTTCTAGATTCAACCATGGCAAAAAGACTTAACATATTTACCTTCCCCATGCCTAATATGAAGGTAATGGTGGTCGATGGTAAGAAGATTGAGCAAGTAGGGAAATGCCATAAGGTCAAACTACAGATAAAAAACTTTCATTTAGAATCTCCATTCTACACCGTTCCATTACGAGGAGTAGATGTGGTTTTAGGAATTCAATGGCTACAAACTTTAGGTACTTATTCTGCCAACCATCAGAAGCAGTTTATAAGTTTTAAGTGGAAAGGGCAGAAACACAGGTTGTATGGATTCCAAGCCCCAGAAGATCAAGTCGTATCTTCCTCTCTGATGACAAAGATGATTCAAATAGGAGTGCCAACATCTACAGTACAATGTCATTAGTTAGAAATGTTATCTTCAAAAGGGAGCCACGAAGAGTCATCAGAAGAACAAGGACTAGTTCGGACACACGAAAAAGTATTCCAGGATCTACCCATAAAAGTGCCTCCAGATAGGAAAATCAAACATCCAATAGAAGTCAAGACAGGATCCGACCCTGTCGATATCAGATCTTTTCACTATCCACATCAACAAAATATTGAACTCGAGAAGATGCTCCACGATCTTTTTAAAATGTGGGAAGCAAGAGCTCGCCACTCGAGAAACCTAGGCTTTCATCAACGATGTCCTTCATTACGTATGCTTTGAGGACAAAGCATCTTTAAGAGAGGGGCAATGTTATGTATATTTATTAATTATTAGTTAGATATAGTTATCTTAGGTTTTATTAAGTGAAAGGGCATGATCAAAGATCATGCCTCTTCGCCAAGGGACACCATAAGGCTGTATTTAAAGCCTTGGTGATCGTTGGCGAAGAGGCATGATCTTTGATCATGCCCTTTCACTTAATAAAACCTAAGATAACTATATCTAACTAATAATTAATAAATATACATAACATTGCCCCTCTCTTAAAGATGCTTTGTCCTCAAAGCATACGTAATGAAGGACATCGTTGATAATAGGTTTTCATGGTGGTACATTTTAAAAAGATAGGTGAATATACCATTATTTTGTTGATAATGAATAGTGAAAAACCGATATAAACAGTCGAATCTATGTGACTCTCATAAAGGTGTAAAAACAACATAAAGTTTGTCGAAAATGGACTCCTGCAACTTCGGGCCCTTAAGGAATCTTTTTATGCCCTCAATATTCCTTGGGGCATGGTTCTGCTGCTTTCATGGCTCATGGTTCCACTTGCAATAAAAAAAATCTAAGTCACTTGACATAGGGATTCGGGATTCGATGGACACACAGAGTCGAGAATCAGATTCGGGACACGGTGACCCCCGGAACAGGACATGTCCGGATACATTATATATTATTTTATTAAATATATATATATATATATATATATATATATATATATATATTAAAAATTAGATATTTTTACACAAATTCATACAAATTCATTGATTCAAACAGATTTAAGATCTTAGATACTCATACATGATATGTTGATACATTGATAGTAGATACATCATACAATAGTCAATCATACATATTACAATTTACAAATTTGCTCAGAAAGACAAGATAGTAAGATACTGTAGTTTTCTCATTAAGTCATCAAAATCAAAATGTGTTACATAAGTACACTGCCAATGACAAATAGAAATAGAAAATACAAAACAACTACAGTCTAGAAGACTACAAGCCTGAAGCCTCAATGAGTTAGAGTCATCGATCCTCATCATCATAATCAACATCATTGTTCTCATCCTGGTCATCATGCTCACCACTGCTCTCCTCTGCTGCATCCTCCTCCTCTATCGTCTCTCCATCTGCTGGTGTGGAGGATGATGCCTCTACTATATCGCCATCATCAAATGTGATAGGCTCTAGCACTGGCGCATTGAGATCCAAGTTGGCCAATGCCAACTCAACACTATTGTCCAGACCCATATCATCAGGAAAGACATCCCACATCTTTGTCTTTCCCTTCAACCAATCTTTCCTCTGCCTTTAGATGAGACGAAGGTTGGTGTGCACATACACCATTGTCTCTGCCGTGGACTACTCAAGCTAGTTCTTTTTCACACTATACAAATTCCCATATGTGCTCTAATTCCTCTCGCAACAAGAAGATGAAGTCACCTGAGAGAGGAGCCTCATGGCTAACTGCTATAGAAGAGGGCTTGTTGCCCCATGAGTTGCCTACCAAGAATAGGGCTTCTTAGTCCCCCTATCTCGAATCACATCATAGCTTGCAAATCACCCAGTGCTAGTGGAAAACTCTGCAAAGGCATCCTCCATCTCATCAAGGGATGCCCTCTCCTGAAAAATCCTCCTGAATGCATCTTTCCTCCCCTGTGAGATTTCACCATTCATGTGAGGGAATTTGCGGGAAGGTTCACCATTCAACCACTCATGGCTGTAGTATTTTGGGTTCAAGGAGTGAGCCAAACAATGTAAAGGTGTGCAATTCTTGTCCCATATGTTGACAAGAATATCCTGTATGCTGGTGAAGAAGGCCTCTGGTGATGTCTCATACTCTGGGCACTAACTCTGTAAAACAATGGTCCTCACAAACTCAATCATGGAATCCCATCCCTCATAAACCTATCCTAGGATGGGTTGGTTTGTATCCGCAAATCGAAGCAAGGAAATGATAGGCTCCATGATCTGAATAACTAGATGTACCTTCTCCCACCAGATATCATCCAAAACTGTGTCCTTCACTTTCTTTGAGGCTGCTTGATCCATCTTTCTCCAAAAAGACTAAAACTCTGAAATAACCATGGCCCCAAGAGCGGTCTTGACCTCCTTCAACCTCTTCAACATGATGAATGAAGAGGCAAACCGTGTATCCACAATATTCAACAATGATAGATTGGTTTACTCCTTGTAGATAGTGAAGGCATTTGTATGGTTTTGTACAAAGTTGTGGATATGCCGTGCATCCCCAATAATGGCTCCAATCCAAAGCACATAAGAGGCAATAGATTTCAGTGCCAAGTTAAATGAATGGACAATGCAAGGTGTCCAAAATATTTGTGGATATTTTGCTTCCACAATCATGCCAGCAACCTTGCAAACATGTGCATTATCTGTAATGATTTGCACACAAGAATCGACACCTACATCTTCAATAATTTTAATAAATAACTCACCCATATATTGTGCATCCTTGTATAGTCCAAGTGCATCCACTGATTTCAAGAAAAATGGACCATTCAAGGATGACACCATGAAGTTGATGAGTGGGTGGCATGCTGGATCCGTCCATCCATAAAAAACAATGCTAACCCCAGATGTTGGCCATGCTGATTTAATAGGCTCAAGAATTTTGTCCACCTCTTTTTTTGCCTTTGTCAACAATGTGGTTCTAAGCTTCTCTGACCCAGGAGGCACATACCTTGATGGAGTCCCATGACTAAGAGCTCGACACATCTCAATAAATAGAGGTGACCGTGCAACATTAAAGGATATGAAGTTCTGATAGAAAAAAATGCAATGGTGAGTTCAAGCTCTTCCCTCTTTTCTTTTTGAAAAATCTTGTCCATTGGACCAATTGCAGTTGTCGTTCTCTTTGCTGATTGTCCCCTATTAAAACTCTAAAAAAGGAACTTGTTGTGGGTTTTCCTTAAGAATGGAAGGGGGTCATCATTCTTGTTTTGTTTTGATTTTGATGCCACAGTTGCTGCACCAACAAATTTCTCTTTCTCCAATTCCTTCCTCTGTGGCGATTCAACTGATATTAACCTGGCAAAGCCAACAAATGAGCTTTCACACGGAAATATGTGCTAGTGAAATGGGAGTTGCAAAAATTGCATTTCCATGAAACATTGCCTACTCCCTTTGCCTTGCTGCCTGGCTTGCCTCTCTTGTCACATATTTCCACAATGGGTATTTGGGGTCATGAGTTTGTTTTCCCTGAACATTTGAAGCTGTTGTTGCAGCCCCACTTCCAATAGATGAAATACTTGTAGACCCTGATGAAATAGGGATAGGAGGGGCATCTCCAATGGGGACATTCTTCCCCTTTATTTGCCCCTGTCTTGCTGCCCTTGATTGAGCCGTGAATACTGTAAAAAATAAACAAAAATGACCAAATATATAAAACATATGCACATGCAAACACTAACAACAAACTAAATGCAAAAACAGAGGGACAATGCACTTATCGGATGCTCGAATCTCTTTGAAAAAACTCCCTTTCTCCTTGCTAACCCTTGCTTTTTGCTCACTTCACCAACAAACAACTGTGAGAAAGAATGGTCGAAACCCCACTTTTATAACTTAAACCTCGGACTTTTTCGTTGGTCGAATCTGGCTATACAGGATTCAATCATGTCCGTACAGGAAACGATCGAGATTCGACGTGTCCTGTATGGACACAATCGAATCCTGTGAAATGGGTACGAATCCGTACATATCGTATCCGATACGACGGATTCGGGACTCGTGGGCCCCACCTTACGAATTTGGTTTCTTAGAAAAAAATATGTCTGTCTCAAACTCCATGCTCAGCTTCGCTGCGCTGCTGCGCTGGTTCGCCCTTGCCTTTGTTCTGCTCGGCCTCCACCGATGGGGTCGAATGGGAAATGTAAGGTTTAAAGAAATTTTGTTGGATGGATTTTTCAAAGCCTAATGGGCTGGCAGAATGGTAAATATAGTAAATAATAGAGGAGAGGTCGGGGGATCAAATCCCGCCTCTCCAAAATTGGGCGCGTTTTGAAACATTAACTGTTTGTTTTGATTTATTTTGGAGCGCGTTTCAACTTAGCACATAATCATTGCAATATTTGTTATAATATAGTTTGGAATGGGACCGCCTCGGTGGGGGGCTGCCCCACGTGGGCCGGGCGGGTTCGAGCCCCACCGGCCCCGGTCAACAGTCACTGGAATGGAGGCGATATACATAAATGTGGTGGGTGGGCTCCGCTCCACGCGACCCTGACCTAACCCTTCGAAACGATATATGGTTTTTGTTACAGTGGTTTCAGTTATGCGGCGGGGTTGGTGGGGTTGACAGCTTGCCCCCCAAATATTAATACGTTTGTTTTTCATTGCAATATGGGTCATGCGGTGGGGTGGGCCACCACCCCCATTTTTATATTTTTGTGTTATTTTTAATAACAATGGTCATTTTCAATTTTAACGAAAATAAGGGTCATTGGGAAAATTAACGAGGCCATAATTTTGCCCGTTTTCAGGAGCTGGGTTCCCTGCTGGTTGACGGTGAATTTGTGGGACAATTAAACCTGGCCCACTGCCTTACTTTGACCAAAACTTTGACTTGCTCTAACTTCTCCATACATGCTTGGATTGGAGATCCGTTCGCACCATTGGAATAAGGGTGACGAGTACTTCAATCTGAACCTGGTTCGAGAGCAAATCGACCACTTTGAATTTTGACCTATCATCAACCTTCCTGGTCTCCTGAGGGTGTTTGAAGCCTCCTGGATCAATCCTCCCCACTGAGGAGCTTTTGGTCCACCAAAAGCATGAACATAATCTGCAACTGCTTTGTACCTTGTCTGCACCACAAGTGTCCTGAAAGGTCACCCTTCGTTCTCCTTCACCTTTTTCCTTTGGAGCCATAAGCGATGCTCTGACACCTGCATCCCTTGCAAACCTGTAGTACAATATTTTGCAAATTACATGCTTAACTAAGCGACAAATCTATGACCCAAGCATCCCATACTTGCCACAAGTTTATAACACATACTCGATGGTCAAGTTTACATTAAAATGGAATCAATACCCCAACTATCAATACAAGGCCAAAATATCATTGTTGCTTAACAAGTGATGGAAAACACATCATCACTTTTACATTTTAAATTGCAACATATGATTTACAAAGTAAGGTCGTGACACTCTATCACACCTAGAAAAACTATCTCTCACTTATCAAAGTGAATGGGTCATCTCTCTGTGGCGCATTTGCTTGTCGAACAACTGTTTCAACCAGTTCCTGCACTGATGCTTCGTCCTTAGGGCGTTGTTCTGGATGGAGCCTCCAACATGTGGCTCTCTAATGGCCACTTCTATCACAATGACTGCAATGAGTCTTCATCCTCCAGACTTGCTTTACCTTCTTCTTTTCCTGCTGTGGAGCAGGCATTTCACACCTCATCCTCCTTTTTGCTGCGATTCTTTTCCAACACTTAGAAAATACATGGTTATGTAATCCACAAAAACTACATGTTTTCCGATGCCATGATCTATGTTCATTGTTAGCGACATGCTTGTAATCAAAATGAACATGAGAATATCGAAACTTGTTATATTTTTCTGGGTTGTCTCTGGTGCAATCATGGTGATAAGAGCTTGCCTCAGCTCTTTCACTGCCATGTGTACTATCATAGGATGATGGTGAATTGTTCCCATCAATCTTTTTCCCCAATGGTTTCAACCATGCATTGGGAGCTTCTGACACCTTCGAGCACTGTCCTTCAGTGTACCGCAAACTTGCATATCGAGGTCTCTGCACGACCTCCAATGGTTGAATCATGCCTTGGCCACTAACGCCAAGTCCTCCTCCCTGATATCCCATCTTGGTGAGGAGTCGCATGCCAGTTCCTGTAATGGGTATCTCCACATTTCCCACAGAAATGATAGCATGTGAAGATGAAAATGAAGAAAAATCAACATTGTTTACCTCAGATGTCAATTCAGAAACAGGTGATGATGGCTTCTTCAAGCCTTTGTTGCGCTTCAACTCCTTCAAGGCCTCTTCCGTGGCTCGTAGTAGAAGCTGCAGTCTCTGCTTCTTTGCTTTCTGTTCTTGTAGAAGCCTCCTTTGCTTGAAGGCTCTGGTCTTTGCGCTTCAGTTCTTCCAAGGCTGCCTCTATAGCTTGCAAGTGAAGCTGCACTCTCTTCTTATCCTCTTTCTCCTCTCGTAGAAGCACTCTGAATTATGGGTTATCTGCTTGAAGACTATACTTGATCTCCTCATTCAAATGATGAAAAGACGATGATGAATACTCACTAGAAGATGTGGATGAAGCATCGCTTTCTGCTTCTTCTTTCTCCCATCTTTCATAAGCTTCATACGTCATGTCCACCATTTTGAACATCCTGAGCATGGCTTCGTACATGTCTTTGCCATCCTCCATTGCTGCACGTTCAATCGTTGTTCACGCTCGCAATTCGCACCAACAAGAAGACCGCTCTGATACCACTTGATTCGGGTTCGCCAGCTATCAGATTTACCCATGATCTCTTACTTCTGTGATGTTGTTAGGATTGCATTTTAAAAGAGCATAAAATAACACATGTACATGCTGTAAAGAAGAGGAAACAAAACAACCATCAGCAACATAAACACGAGACATTGATAACGGAGTTCACCCAATGTGGGCTACATCTCCAGGCTTGATGTCAAAATGGGGTAGGCCGCTTCATATAGTGTTGGAAGATGTGATGTACATGGATGATGTTCATACAAGGATGTGCCCTTAACATGAGTGGTTTGTCTCTCCATGAGACGTTCCGCTACATGAACTCTCATTCACAATGGGCCTCCTATCAATATGACACAATCTCACATGAAGCAAAAACAAGATCCCACACATGGATCAAGTAAGGACCTAGAAATCATAATACATCTCACAAGAAAAAGAGGCACATGATCAAACTGCATGTACCTCAACCCCTGAAGCTAGCTGAAGAAGCGGATGCTCAGCTATTGAATCTGGCTGTACCGTCGAACTTGTGGCGTCGAGGTGCATAAAATCGACTGCCCACACTTGAGAATGGAACACCGTGACTCCAATCTGGAAAATGGCCGAGAAATGGGGAGCTTTGCTGTTGGAACAGACATCGCCATCAGATTCCTGTCACCGAGAGGTGTAAAATTGACATAAATTTTGTCGAAAATGGACTCCTTCAACTTCGGGCCCTCAAGGAATCTTTTGATGCCCTCAAGATTCCCTTGGGCATGGTTCCGCTGCCTCCATGGCTCGTGGTTCCACCTGCAATAAAAAAAATGTCTATCTCGAACTCCGTGCTCAGCTTTGCTGTGCTACTTCGCATATTTGCTCTGCTGGTCCGCCCTTGCCTTCGTTCTGCTCGACCTCCGCCGATGGGGTCGAATGGGAAATGTAAGGTTTAAATAAATTTTGTTGGATGATTTTTTCGAAGCCCAATAGGCTGGTGGAATGGTAAATATGGTAAATAATAGAGGAGAGGTCGGGGGATGAAACCCTGCCTCTCCAAAATTGGGCGCGTTTTGAAACATTAACCATTTGTTTTGATTTATTTTGGAGCGCATTTCAACTTAGCACATAACCGTTGCAATATTTGTTATAATATAGTTTGGAATGGGACTGCCTCGGTGGGGAGCCGACCCACGTGGGCCGGGAGGGTTCGAGCCCCGCCGGCCCCAGTCAACAGTCACCGGAATGGAGGCAATATACATAAATGTGGTGGGTGGGGTCCGCTCCACGTGGCCCCGACCTGACACTTTGAAACGATATATGGTGTTTTGTTACAATGGTTTCGGTTATGCAGTGGGGTTCTGGCAATGGTGGTGGGGTTGACAGCCCGCCCCACAAATATTAATACGTTTGTTTTTCTTTGTAATATGGGTCATGCGGTGGGGTGGTGGGGGTGGTGGCTCGCCACCCCCATTTTTATATTTTTTTTGTTATTTTTAATAACAATGGTCATTTTTGATTTTAACGAAAATAAGGGTCACTGGGAAAATTAACGAGGCCACAATTTCGCCCGTTTTCGGGCACTGGATTCCTTCCGGTTGACGGTGAATTTGGGAGACACTTAAACCTAGCCCACTGCCCAACTTTGACCAAAACTTTGACTCGCTCTAACTTCTCCATACATGCTTAGATTGGAGATATGTTCACATCGTTGGAATAAAGGGGATGAGTACTTCAATCTAAACCTGGTTCGAGAGAAAATCAACCACTTTGAATTTTGACCTATCATCAGCCCTCTTGGTCTCTTGAGGGTGTCTGGAGCCTCCTGGATCAAGGTGAGGGCTAATGAGGGTGCTAGAGCTCAGGCTAGGCTTTTGTCCACGCACTTTATTATATCCCAGCCCATTTTTTGCATTTGATAATCGTGGCTCATGTTTTTTCTTTTCTTTTTGTTGCATCAACCTCTTAGGCCATTGTTTCCGGTCCCCTACTCAAGAATGAGAAAATCAGGGAATTGATATTGGTAATAGATAGTAATCAACCTGAAGATGGGACTTGAAACAAGGGAAAGATGGAAGATGGTAAGTATGGATTACCATGTGCACACAACATCAATCAGTGCCTCCTATTTGTGTCTCTCCTGGACAATGGAAAAAAAGGCCTCAAAGAACGTCACACTAGACTAGGGGCTAGGGATAACCACCAAGGTGAAGCATGGGAACAAGAATACATTGATTCAACCAAAAGTGGTCCATCATCCAACTCAACATGTGATCCATACTAAAACAAGCATCAATTGAAAGCACTTGATTACAAAAATGGTTAATGTACCTTATAATGGATGACCTACCTTCATGTGATAAGTAGGCTAAATGTCATAAAGCACTGTCCGGAGCATGGATGGAGAGCCTTTGATGTTAGCTATCTGCAGATCAAATAGGGCTGTTGGCTGGCAAGCTGAGCATAATAGGAGAAAAGTTTTCTCCTAGAGGCCATCCACTTGGGTGGGTAATAGGTACCTATGTTGAGTTTTAGGTTCATGAAGGTCAACCTTTGGAAAAGAGATCCCAGGTTTGAATCTGATATACAGTATATTTTCATCTAAGCTTGTTTGTTCTGTGTACTTTATGCTTTAGGTAGCAGTTTATTTCAGCATCCTTCATAAATTGAAAGATCAGAGTGGAATACCAGGATTTATGCATAGAATTTTATAAATATTGACTTAGCAATGCATTGTTTTCTTGTTTTGCATGGCCTTTTTTCCTAGATGAACTTGTTATTGTTTTTGGATACTACATAGTTTTTTGTACCATCCAAAAGACTCTTTATTCATAATACCAATATAATATATGTGATCATATATATACTAAAAGTTTCCCATGAAAATAAATGTTCTATGCTCAGCTGCAGGCAAATATGGATCCAAAACATAGGGATAAAGTTGCATTTGTTCGAGTTTGTTCAGGTTTGCATATTAATTCCTGCATATTGCATGATGCAATTTTAGTTTTATTTTTAATGATTGATAGATAAAGTAGTAAGAGACTAACCATTTGACCCTAAGCTACATTGTCATTTCCTTGCTGCTTAAGCAGGTCAGTTTAGCAAGGGCATGAAAGTTCAGCTGGCACGTACTGGCAAAACAATCACTTTGACAAGGCCACAGAAATTGTTTGCTCAGAGCAGAGCAACAATGGAAGTCGGATTTGCTGGTGATGGTAAGTGTTTTTGTTCTATTCTTCAGTTAAGGGGAAATGTCTGAAATTAGTTTGTTTGCTGAGATCTGATAACTGTTTGCAACCATTGGCTACTGCAGATTTTGCTGATTGACATTCTTACATTATATATGTTGTTTTGGTTGAATTTTTTACAGTTATTGGACTGAACAACCCAAACACTTTCTGCATTGGTGATAGTGTCTATACTGGTCCCAGAGTGTCTTTTCCAGGCATTCCTTCATTCTCCCCAGACATATTCTGTAATTTACGTAATACAAACCCCTCAAAATATAAACAGTTCCAGAAGGGTCTTCATGAATTGGTTGGTGAAGGTGCTGTTCAGGTGCAATCAAGTCCTCCATAAATTCATTTTCGTACTGTTACTTTATCTTCATAACAAAATACTAATCATATATGTAGTTGAAATTTGTATAGATGCCGTTGTAATGCTTCACATTTGAAAGAAGTTAGTATCTTAAATAGTTTAGTAATCCAGCTTTTGAAACTGATGTTACATTCTTTTTTTGCTTAATATTTAAAATTCTGTCACTTTGAAATTTTAAATGATAATTCATACAGAAGGCACAGAGGTGGTGTTGTAGACCCCATTTCAGTCAATCCAGTCATCTGAGAACTAAAAATTCAAATCAGTGGTTTTTTTCCCCTATTTTGAAAATTATGACATTAAAGTATATACAAAGTTCCAGCCAGCAAATGAAAATTGCGAATACAATGGAACTGATATCCTCATCCTCAAGGCTACTAGTGCAGAAATAGAAGCAGAATAAGCTATTGCGTCTTTCATCAGTAAACGCCTTTGGCCAATGATCAGTGACATATCTCATCCTGCCACATGGGACAAAAGCAGGCAAAGAACTGACCTTATGCACGGAAACAAACCACTATCTGATCTTCCCAAAGGGTAAATGGGGCATAAACTCTGAGTCACTGCCAAATCCCAATGAAAGATGATAGACCCAGATAGCTACAACTGCCAAACAGGGCTGCCCACTAGTGAATCATTCCCTAAAGGAGAATTAATCAATGATCCTTGATATGCTTCCAACAAATCTTCACTAACTAACAATTCTAGAAGATATTTTTCACCATCTCAAATTGCTGATAAAAGTGCAGAGACCATCAGAACACTCACTCTTTGCTAACCCAGCCTTAGAGGGGATCCCTGGTTCAGCTATCTTGTACATTTTCTCTTGTAATATAAGACATTTTCCGGATAAAAAAAGATATTCCACAACCAAAGTTGACCTTATGATTCTAGGATGGGTGCGACAATCAGATCTACTTCGAAAGTGATGGGTATAGTTGCCATCTTTTTACACTTTGCATCAAAATAACAAATAAATGAGATAGATGTCATGGATGATTATAATTAACTTGAATGTATTTTTTTAAACAAACACAAAGATGATATGTGACAGAGTTATCTATGAAGTTCTTGTATACGAGCCTTTCAGCTATTGCCAAGCCTCAACCATTTTCTGCATGGTTGAAATATGAATTGAGATGCAATTCTTAAAGAACTTCTTTTTCCCCGAATGTTGAAATAAGTTTTGCCCCATGGTATTGAAAATGCATAATCCTTAACTGAAGCACAGCCTATATTGCCTGTCATTGTCTTTCCCATATTTATTTTCAATACCTGTAATTTATCCTAATATTAATAAAATGCCACATCCTTTACTTCTGTGATTGAGGATTTCATGTATTTGTTAGCACTCTTCTATATTTTTATACTATGCATCTTTTTCTCACCATTATGATCATAAACCTTCTGCACTTGTTAAGCATGGTTATCTTATTTCTGAACATATTGTTTTAGTCCCAGTTTAACAAATTTAGTTTGCTGATTATTCCAGGTGCTCTACTCAGTGGTTTCGGCCAAAACAGATCCTATCTTGGCAGCAATTGGCCAACTTCAGTTTGAGGTATTAGAGTCTTGGGAAATTTCACCGCTTAGCATATTTCTCTATTGGTATGCCTTTTATGATGTAACATTCATGGCAAATTGATTGTTAGGTCTTTGAGTACCGGATGGCACATGAATATGGAGTTGAAATCAACCTTGAACCACTTGGATTTAGTGTTGCTAGATGGGTTGCAGGAGGTTGGCCAGCACTAGAGAAGGCTGGAAAATTGTATAACTGTGTTACAGTAAAAGACATGGTAAATACTAATAAGAATCATTATATTCTCAAGTTTACCATTTTCCAATGCAGAGGATATACATTGCAAAGAGTTCTTCAACACTGTAGATTAAGTGATTTATTTTTTATGCATAGCTTTTTTGTAATGACTAGTTTTGCAGGATGTTAATGGTGATTCTGGGATGGTTATTTGGTTTGTAGACATCCCAATACGCTGTGATTTTATGTTAAAAAAATATTCATACAAGTAATTACAGGATTGCTAGGCTTCTGGGATTAGTCTTATTTTGTCCCACTCATTCATCTGTAGTAGGATATGGGGTTGTACGAACCAAAAAATTGGGGGTATCATATTGATGTTTACGCTTTTATTTGCATTTGCTTATTTTATCATTTTTCATATGAATGTGATTTTATGTTAAAAAAAATTCATACATGTAATTACATGATTGCTAGGCTTCTGGGATTAGTCTTATTTTGTCCCACTCATTGATCTGTAGTAGGATATGGGGTTGTACGAACCAAAAAATTGGGGTTATCATATTGATGTTTACGCTTTTATTTGCATTTGCTTATTTTATCATTTTTCATATGAAAAATTCATTTGGCCAATTTATTTGATTGACCTTTTAAGTAGGTTAGGTATGTGTTATGGTGGAAAAATGGATTACTCAATATAAAATTATAAATTAATTTGAGCATAAAGAAAAGAAGTTACTTGCAATGCTTCTGGTGTAGTTTTTTTGGATCCTTCTGTTAGGTACCTAATCCTTGTGGTTATAGTGTTTGTTAAATATTTGTGTAAATAATTAAATTATCAGAAATATGAACAGTTAAGTGAATTGAGTCATCAGACCTTGGAAGATGGAACTAAAGGCCACAAATATGTATTTACATATGGTTCTTGTTAATGAAGAAAGCAACCAAGTTTGGAGTTATTCTTCAGCCTGACAATGGTATCAGAGATGGTTTGTTTAACTCCATGATTATTCTCTCTACTAGTTGTCCTCTCTTTATTACATTTGAGTTCTACTTGTCTTATTGCATCAGACCTCTGCCATTCTGTAATGTCCCTTCCTAAATTTTCCTAATGTTTGGAAAATACATTTTTGTCAATTTTGAATTAAATAACTTAAAAGTACCTTTTTGTGGCTAACATAGGAGAAAATGAATAAATTAAATTACTAGTGGAGGATGGGACCCACAAGTGAAGCGTATTAGAGAAGAAAACAATTCGAATTCCCTTGGGCAAATCGAATTGGTGGAGGGACCCCCAAGTTTAAGTTTTGCATGGCCAACACTTATAAAAGGAAGGTTTGGAGGAGGCATTGGTATCTTTTTGCATATTCAGAAAATTGAATTGCCTTAGCTGTTTGGCTGAGCCAATGTTGTGCTGTTTAGCACAGGAGCTTCCCAAGGAGAGAAGCTCATCCCTTCTCCAGTGGACTTCGAGTGCCACTCAAGAAGGGCTCTATCAGTACTTTGTGACCAGGGAAGACAGATTCAGCAGGTCCCACACATTTCTGGAGAGGCTGGGATGCAGTGAGAGCTGGTGCTACGCAGTAGAGGGAGTCAGCTAGTGTTGGAGGAGATTGGTTGTGGAGAAAATCATTTGGAGCAGCTACAGGAGGAATCATTGAGGATTTTCAGGAGTCTGGGAGCAGTTTCCGTACCTAAAGGATCAGCCACACGCAGTTTCCTTCAGTCATTCTCCAAGGATTGCATCATCCACCCAGTGACTGTGCAGTCATAGGAGGGCAGCAGTTTGGAGCAGCATTTGTCGGAGGAGTTAGGAGATGAGGAGCTGAGGGTTTGATTGGAGATATATCTCAGGAGGTTTTCTGGTATTTTGGAGGGCAAAAATCTACAGGAGCAGCTATAGCAACAGAATTTGAAATTGAAGAAGGGCCAAACAGAGAAGGGTCCAATTTTGAAGGTTGGAAGTTGGGGAAAATATTTCTGGGTTTTTCTGGGTTTTGGGCAAGGATCACCTTCCCAAATTCTTAGAATTTTCTGGGCAATATTCAGTGAGAAAATCAAGTTCCAAAGTCAGCTAGCAGTTGCAGAAAGCCAAGGACAACACAGTTTCCAGGAGAGCAGATTATTGTAGCAGCTGTACCTTTTGCTGTTGATCACTTGGGGCTTGTAGGTTGCCTTGTGCAAGCCCATGTGCACTCATTCCATCTCATATTGTACCCCAGCTGATCATATTAATAAAATTGGTGTTCAAGGCATATTTTCTTATATTTGTGTTGTTGAAGTAAAATTTCTGTGTTAAATTTATTGCATGTTTTCTATATCACTGTAAATTTTCTATTTGGAATATTACATATTCTCCACACCTGACATTATGTCTCCTTTCTGTGGTAAGTTGTTCTGTTTGCTCCATGTCTTGGAATTTCCCATGGCACTTCTCCCCTTTGTGGTAATCCGTGAAAGGAACTCAAGACTTTCGATTCACAAACACCCCCTCGGATTAAGGGGGGGAATGTTAGATACATAATCCTTAGCGATTATGGTAAAATGTACATATTTTTGTAAGTATTACCTTAGGAGGAATATGAAGAGTCATAGGTGCATAGGAAAAGTCATTTAGACCTCCTAGAAAATGAAACCAAAGGTCACGTTTCTTGGTATTAATGCTTGGCTCACTAATCAAATCATCCAAGCATAAAAGTTATTCCTTAGTCTGACACCTTCGACATCATTGATTACGCAAGGTGGAATGGGGGGAGTGCAATAGTAGCTAAGTATCTTTTTAGAAAGAGAGGCAAAGCTTTGCAATTTTCTTGTTGATGTAGATATCTTTGCCTCTTCTTTTAAATATATTGTTTGAAACTTACAGGTCAAATAAACACTTTACCAATAGTAGCAGTGGTGGCCAATTTACTTGTGCATTTACTTTGTCATGTTGGGATTTTGGGGTAGCATCGGATGTGCTTTAGCTCCCAAATTTTGTGGAGGAGTTGGAGTACATGAGATCTCTAAGACCCAGAAAGCGTTTAGAAGAATTCCATCAGGTTTAAGGGATATTTAATTTATTAATCTTTTTAATTAAGGACCCTAAGTCTAACTTAGGAAAATTAAAAGATTAAAGTGAATTAAATTAAACATGTGATGATAATGACTTAAGTGACACGGATCAAGCAACTTCTAATCTTAGCCGTCGATTAGAGATTAGATCATGTTCGTTGATGTTTTCAATGAGAAAGGTATAAGAGAAGGGCTTGGGGTCAGTTGGAGAACACACACATTGGCAGAGCACTGAAGCTAAGCTGAGATTCTAGGGCATGGTTTGCTTAGAATTTTAGAAGTGTTTAAGCTGCAACGAGGGTAGTATTGGCAAGGGGATGGTCTGATCCCAGGCCAAGAATACAATGGAGGTAGAGAGGCAACATACCACAACAGCGCAGAGGCAACCGGGGGCTATGCAATCCAACAGAGGCCACAGAGAGGCAGCAAGAGCCACGCAGGGCTGATGCAGGCCTAGTTAGGGTAGCGCAGGGGCATCGTAAGCCCTTCTAGGGTGACGCATGCCCTTCCAGATCAACGTAGAGGCTAACACAGGCCCAGTCAGGCCAGCGTAAGGGCATCGTAAGCCCTTCTAGGGCGACGCATGCCCTTCCAGAGCAGCGAAGAGGCTAACACAGAATAGGAAGGCTAATGCAGAGGGCTTTAGAGTAGCGCTGGGGTTTCAGGTGGGCCAGAAAGGGCTCGAGTTCTGTAAATCTCGTTTGAGGGTGTGAATCAGCCATATTTTCTGTCTCTGAGAATAGAGGTATTGCATGCCGTTTTTTCTCTATCGAGCTAACTAGGTTTGGTGCCTAGAATTGTTGTATTTAGATTTTTTGTATAGTAATAAAACCCTCCAGAGCTAGCTGCACCGGTTTTCCTGCATTGGGTTTTTCCGGGGACATTGGTTCGAAAAATCTGTGTCACTTTGTCTATGAGCATGTTATTCAGTGATTGATCTATATGTGTAGGCTGTTAGATGTATTTTTTTCGATGTTAATTCTGAATATGCAGATTAATAAATTGTGTATGAAATCAAGTAGGAGAAGTAAAATCGAGAATTAACAGTAGGATTTCTTAGATTAAGAAATTTTCATATGGTATCAAAGCAATTGCAGATCAAGTTGGATCCCAGCAAAATCGGCTGAAGAAATTTGTGCTGCAGAGAGCAGCTGAAGCAGTAGAGAATCTGGAGAGGGCAGTGCAGCACCAGAAGGACACAGAGGCAGCAAGAGCCACGTAGGGGCTGACGCAGTCCCAACTGGGGGACGCAGAGACAACGTAGTGCCTTCCAGAGGGACACAAGAGTAGCCTGCGCTGCGCAGTCGCTGTGCTGAGCCAATCTGCGCATGCAGAGGCCAACCACGGTGACACAATCCAGTTTTGAGTGTTGTGCATATTTTTCGTGGATCGGAAGCAGAGCTTCAGATCTTCAACAGTTGCTGGTGGGGTGGAGATTCTGCCGGTGCAGAGTCGTGCCTAAACTAAGTTGACAAAGATCGGGAGGAGAACAACTTCTCAACAGATTTCATTGCCAAAAGAAATCTGAGGATCGATTGTAGGGTGATCGAAGAGAGATGATTTGTTGTGTTTGGTAGATTTCCAAGGAGGAAATCAATTGTCAGAGAGAGCAGAGGGTGCCTTTCTCGCCAAGGACCCTAGATCCGAGTTTCTGTTGAGGGTAGAAACAGAAGCGGGGAAAGGAAAATCTGTTCCGACAGATTTCTGAGCAGATGGCGCCACACAGACTGCATGATCAGGATAGGTTGGACTACCTGTCCAACTTTGATATCTTGAAGGCCAGAATCCTGGTAGTCCTGGAGGAATACGGCTCGCGGGAGCCTGTCGAGAGTGTCTTAGCTACACCAACCGATGCTCTTCTCCTAGCGAAGCATAATGAAGTAGCGACACATGCCAAACACTTCATCATGGACGAGGTTAAAAATCATGTGGTACCACACATAACCGAGAAGAAGATGGCTAATGAGATGTGGAAAGCTTTAACCACACTGTATCAAGGGAAATCCGTCCAAAGGAAGATGCTTCTGGAGAACCAACTGAGGTTATTCATGATGACCAAGGGAGAGGAAATCAATCCTTTCCTCTTTAGATTGTAGGTGATTCGGGATTAGCTGACTGCCATGGGGGTCAAGATGGAGGATGATGTCATGGTAAGGATTGCTCTAAACACAGTACAGAGGACTGGGAAACGTTTGTCCAAAGCATTTTGGGCAGAGTGGACCTTCCAAACTGGGACAATATGTGGGCTATCCTTCGACAAGAGGAGATGCGCCGAATGACCAAGAGGCAAACTAGCACCGGATCAAGCAAGGTGAAGAAGGAGGAAGAGGAAGATGCAGCCTTGGCATCTAAGAAGCAACAAGGGAAAAAGAAGCATGATCTATCTAAGATCAAATGTTTCCAATGTGGCGAACTTGGAAACTTCGCCAGCAATTGTCCTCAAAGGAAGAGGGACAAGGAAGCTTCTAGTTCCAAGGCTGCGGTAGCAGACGATGACTCCGATGATGACGTAGCCGTGAGTGCTCATGAACCACGGAGGTGGGGCGATATTGATCTATAGAGCAGATACAGAGTGGTGGTGGGATCCTTGAGGTGCCCAACTCTTAGATCACATATGAGCTATGGGAGCTTTAAGACAGTAGCAAGGAATGATTGGAGCAGTGGGTGCAAAGATCACGGATGAAGCAGAGGCAGAGGCTGGGATGTTGTAGAGGGAGCAGCGCAGTGCAGAGGCAGCAACATTGTAGAGGCAGCAGCGCAAAGGGGCTGATGTGACTTCAACAACGCAGAGGAGGTATGCTTATGCAGTGCAGAGCTGTAGCAACGCAGTGGCTTCAGGAGGACAGTGTAGAGCAACAGCCTAAGGAGCTTTAGTGATGAGATGCAGCCCGACTGACTTGTCAATCATTGGGCAGGGGTCCGCAGTGCAACAATTGGCAGCACGATGCAACAATTTGAGAGGGCGCTGCAATACGGATGTAGCAATGACGGTGGCAGAGTCATGGGAAATAGGACAGAGAGCAATAGTAGCACAGTGATGAGGGGTGGCCACGCAGCAGGCCAAGCATCAGCGCGGAGACCGATGCCAGAGATCAAAGCACATTCCTCGCTAAGAGGGAGTGTCGAGATTTTGGGGTAGCATCAGATGTGCTCTAGCTCCCAAATTTTGTGGAGGAGCTGGAGTACATGAGATCTCCAAGACCCAGAAAGCGTTTAGAAGAATTCCATCAAGTTTAAGAGATATTTAATTAATTAATCTTTTTAATTAAGGACCCTAAGTCTAACCTAGGAAAATTAAAAGATTAAACTTAAAGTGAATTAAATTAAACATGTGATTAGAATGACTTAAGTGACGCAGATCAAGCAACTTCTAATTTTAGCCGTCTATTAGAGATTAGATCACGGTCGTTGATGTTTCAACAAGAAAAGTATAAGAGAAGGGCTTGGGGTCAGTTGGAGAACACACACATTGGCGGAGCACTGAAGCTAAGTTGAGATTTTAGGGCGTGGTTTGCTAAGAATTTCAGAAGTGTTTCAACCGCAGCGAGGGGCAGCATTGGCAAGGGGGATGGTTTGATTCCAGGCCTAGAATGCAACGAAGGCAAAGAGGCAACATTCCAGAGCAGCACAAAGGCAGCCAGGAGCCATGCAGGGCTGACACAGGCCCAGTCAGGGCAGCATAAGCACTTCTAGGGTGACGCAGGCCCTTCCAGAGCAACACAGAGGCTGATGCAGAGGGCTTTAGAGCAGCGCTGGGGTTTCCAGTGGGCCAGAAAGGGCTCGAGTTCTGTAAATCCCGTTTGAGGGTGTGAATCAACCATATTTTCTGTCTTCGAGGATAGAGGTATTGCTTGCCGTGTTTTTCTCTGTCGTGCTAACCATTTTTGGTGCCCAAAATTGTTGTATTCAGATTCTATATAATAATAAAACCCTCCAGAGCTAGCTGCACCGGTTTTCCCGAATTGGGTTTTTCCGGGGACATTGTTCCGAAAAATCTATGTCACTTTGTCTATGAGCATGTTAATCAGTGATTGATTTGTATGTGTAGGCTGTTATATGTATTTTCTTCGATGTTGATTCTGAATATTCAGATTAATAACTTGTGTATGTAATCAAGTGGAAGTAAAATCGAGAATTAGCAGTAGGATTTCTTAGATTAAGAAATTTTCACATGTCAAACCAGTATTCAAATGCTTGAGAGATGCCTTGCACTATATGTGCTAGTATTAGAAGTCATTTTTTTCACTCATTCCTATGATTCTCCTACTTGATAAGTGTTGAGAAATCTAGGGCATTAATGATTAAGTGATTTCTCTTGATTAGTAACTGTTTGTAAGTATCTTTTACTTCATTAGATTAGAATCTTCTCTTTGCTTAAGTTATTAGTGTTATTTTTCATCAAACAGTTACTAATGCACAAACAAGATACACAACATGTAGGCTATGAGCCAGGGCCAAAAGCTATTCTTTGAGAGGAAAACCCGCACAAATTCTTCTTATAGATATTACAATTGATGAATACCAAGACCAAGACCCTTGACTTATTAGCCACTCCAAGACCAAGACACAATTCCTCTTGACAGTCATTTTTCTTCTTGTCTCCTCTTCCACTTCGACCTTCTGAGCATCACCGAGATCTTATCACTGTCTTCACACTGAGATCTTCTTTATTGTGAGATCTCCTTGCTGCCTTGTCTTCTTAAGTTGTTTATTTTTATTTATTTTGTATTTATTTATTTTTATTTTATTATTATTATTATTCACATAAATTTATTATAATTCCAAATTTATATTGTTTAGTTTTTATTATAATTATTAATAATTTTGGCCTTGGCTTTGATTTACTCATTCTTTTTTATTAATTGAATTTATTCCTTTGATTTTAAAAGTTTGACCAAAAGCTTATAATTACTTTAGTTTTATTTTTATTTTTAGTTTTTGACTTATTAATTAAAATATTATTTCTTTATTAAAAAAAATGCTTTATTCTAACAGCCAGATTTAACATTATAAAATATTCTTTATTAATAAACAACATTTCTTTATTCAAAACTAGCTGTTATATTCTAACTGCTAAAACTAATTGTCTCTACATTGCTCTCTCTATTTAATCGGATCCCAAGATCCGATTCTCCATCTTGTCCTGACGATAGACCACACTAGATGGTTCGAAACGCATTGACAAAATATTTCTGATGTGATTATCGCTAAAAGATTTCTCAATACACTTAGAGATGCTCAAGAGTTTGTGGGAACTCCTGGGACGGGCATAAGAGAGTAAAGACAACGAGACAAATACACTAGCTACATGGTATTAGTGAGTTATATCATAGATAATGAGCCATTTAGCTATCAAGAGGCCGCACAACAACAGGTGTGGTGAGATCCGATGGTTGAGAAGTAGACCTCGATCATATAGAATGATGTGTGGTAGGTAGCGCCTAGATCGACAAAAAAGGCGTGGTTGGATCACGTTGGATCATTAAGATCAAGCATGTTGCAGATGGAAACATCGAGAAATACAAGGCAAGGTTCGTGGCCAAGGGGTTTGTGAAAATTCCTACATCGGAATCCTATTGCAACAAATGGAAAATATTCACCTAATTGTTAACTTTTACTTAACAATTTATTTGCAGCTATCTATGGCAAACACTGAATACATCACACTGCAACTTTCACTTAACTAAACTGCGGAAATTAAATGCAGAAACAAGATCTGAGCAAGAAAAATAATAACACACATGACACCGTTATTTTTGGACTAAGTCCCTGGAAAAACCCAATGCGGGAAAACTAGTGCAATAGCTAAGGGTTCGATATATTATGCAATAATTTTTTAGCACAATTCTTCAGATGCCCAAATTGGCAATCCTATACATAGATCTAATTGAACAAAAAACTAGTGAGATGATCTCACCCCATCACTGGAAGATCCGACTCTGATCTGCGCTAGAGATGGCCCTCTTCGCTGTCTTTGCATAGTACTGCATCACACCTACGCAGTCACTGCGTCACTCCTACTAGGACTGTGTTGCACCTCTTCTGATCTCTCTGCTAGCTAGAAACTTCAACCCTCTGGCCTCCTGGTCTCACACCTCGGCACCGACACTGGATCCTGATTGTTCCCCACCAGAAATACAAACTCCCTCTGAAGCTTTGCACAAACTTTGCGTGGCTGGCTCTGCGTTGCCTCTCTAGACTGTTCTCTGCCCTCTTTGTCTTGTACTCTCCGAATCAGGAAATATCTCCAACCGAAAAATTATCTCTGCCCCTCTCTGCAAGAATCAACTCGATCGATCTTCTCCCTAAGCACTGCTCTCTAAAGAATTTCGATCTCTAGACTCTCTCGGTGTAATTTCCAAATGCCTCATCCAGTCTTTATAATCTTCTTGTTGAGATTTCAACGACCAAGATTAAATCGTTAATCAATGGCTAAGATTAACTTGACTTGATCTCCGTATTTTTCTAGAAGATTCACACACTATTTTATTAATGCCCTTTAATTATTTTAATTTCCTAGGTTTAAACTTAGGGTCCCATTAAAAATAATTAATTATTTTCACAAAACACAATTCGAGTGGAATTTTCGAAAACGCTTTCTGGGTTCTTTGGAATACTTGTGCCTAAGCCTCCCTGCAAAATTTGAGACTTAGAGCACATCCGATGCTACCAAAAATAAACAGACCCTCTTAGCCAGGAATGTGATCTAGCAATACATCCCGCTGAAGTATCACCCTGCTTCTGTAACATCTCCCTCTGCGCTGTTGATGTTTGACACTACTGCCCACCAGCATTGCGCTACTGATGTCTGACACTACTGCCCACCAGCACTTCACTGCTGATGTCTGACACTACTGCCCACCAGCACTGCGCTGCTGCTGACCCTGCGTATTGCTGCCAACTGCTACTGCACTGCAACTTTGTTGCTTATTGCAACAGAAAGACATCCAATCTTTGAACTAAGTGCTCAACATGATGCATCTGGTACTGAAGATCTGACTGCTGCTAGTCTCTGCGTTGACCCTCTAAAGCTGCTGCATTGCTACTGACTCTGCGCTGTGCCTTCCTGCACTGCTGCCAACTCTGCTATGCGATGCTTAGACTCTGGCATTCTCTAGCCACTGCACTGTCACTTCTGTACTCCTCTACACCAACTAATACTTATCCATCCTGCTACTTCTGATTTGGGCTCCCCTAGCAAGGTATTCATCCAAGAGGCGGACTCCTCTAGGATCTTGCCCATCTGCAATTCTTTTGAACTACAAGTGTAGATCACCTCAATTCTCCCTTGGAGATATGTGGGCAATCATCGCAAATTCTTCTTCCTTGATCATCGCAGTTGCAGCATGCTGACCATGCTTATCATCTTTGCCCTTCTTCTTGAGAGGACACTGTGTAGCGTAATGTCGCATCTCGCCACACCGGAAGCATTTGATCTTTGAGATGTCCTTCCACCTCCACTGCTCTTGCTGCGCCTTTGATGCAAGGGTTGCATTCTCCTCCTCCTCCTTGGGCTTCGTCCCATTGCTACTGCTGCCATCAAGCTTGCACTTGAGTAAGTCTCTCCTCATCTCTTCTTGTTGAAGAGATGCCCACAGTCCTTCCCAGTCTGGCAACTTCTCTCTGCCCAGGATACTCTGGATAAAGACTTGCCATTCTTTGAAAATGGAATTCAGAGCCAGTCTGACCATCTCCGTGGCCTAAGGCGTTGACCCTACAACTGCTAGCTGATCTCGAACCTCCTGAAACTTTGCAAGGAACGGGTCTATGCATTCTCCCTTCTGCATCCTCGTAGATCGCATCTTCTCCTCCAAGAACATCTTCCGTTGCTCGAAAGACCCTTGGTATAGCGTGGCCAATGCATCCCACATCTCCTTTGTAGTCCCTTTGCTGGAAATATGTGAGACATGTTGATTATATAACATCGGGAAGTGTTCCAGATCTCAAATTTGGAGGAGAGGCTTGGACAACAGTATTCCAGAGGACCTAAAAATCATTTGTGGAAATTCCACTCAGATTTTGCCTTATCAAAATAATTAATTATTTTAATGTGATCCCTAAGTCTAAACTTAGGGAAGTTAAATAATTAAAGGGTATTAATAAAGCAGAGTGTGAATCTTCTAGAAAACGAAGATCAAGTCATCTATGAATCTGAGCCATTGATTAAAGATATAATTTGGGTCGTTGATTCATCAACGAGAAGACTATAAGAGAAGGTTTGAGGGTGAGTCTGTAGAGGTAGGGTTGTAGAGACATAAGGAGGGAGAAGTCAGCAGAAACGAAGAAGAAGGAAGACAAAAGACGAAGGGCAGGCAACACTAAGCAGCAATACTAGCCCTCCACGCAGACTTATGCAATCCAGGCAGTGACTGCACAGAGGGGCTACACAGATTGACACAGAGGGTGCAGGAGGTCATCCCGTGTGTCGAGAATTCTTCCGGATTGTCCGAAAAATTCATAGCAAGTGTTTGCTGTTGATTTTGCTTGTCATGAATTCTGTAAATGATCATTTCATTGCTGAAGATTAATACAAACCCTCATCTGTTGCACTGGTTTTCCCACATTGGGTTTTTCCAAGGACAATTGTCCAAAAATAATAGTGTTCATGTGGTTGTTTCTATTGTACTATATGTGTTTTAATTTGTTTTTCTGCATTTGATTAGAGTGAATACTGCAACTATGATTATTTCAAAATTTACTAAAGCATCTGTAAATAACTTACCATAAGAATTAGGTGAAATAAACCAACTACTGCAGTAACAATTTTCACAGTGAAAATTTCACATGGTATCAGAGCTGAAGGCAAAAGACAGAAACGGATGTTCTGCAATGGAACAAAGATCCGACGTTAATACAGGTCGGAAGGGCTCACGCAGTCCTCCAAAGCACATACAGAAATAGAGGGAGCATGACATATCTGTTATGGCATCTAGACTAGAGGAGGATTTCGCTTGTGTGTCAAGCACAACCTCTCCAGGAGTTTGGTATATTGATAGTGGAGCATCTGCTCATATGACGGGAATTCGAGAATGTTTTTCGAGCTACCAAGAGGAGCAGATGAATTTCCAGATCACAATGGGAAACAA
This sequence comes from Pinus albicaulis, assembly GCA_034641835.2. Taxonomy (NCBI): domain Eukaryota; kingdom Viridiplantae; phylum Streptophyta; class Pinopsida; order Pinales; family Pinaceae; genus Pinus; species Pinus albicaulis. Next base: position 120,715,339 of record CM076578.1, read on the forward strand.
GGCCAAGTGTATCCCCGTTGGTCGAGGCACCATAATATTTCAGACAGAAGCTAGCAACAAGCTACGGGCCACAAACGTTCTGCATGTACCTAGTCTGGGGATGAAGTTACTCTCTGTGCCTTAGCTCCAGAACAAGGGTTATGACGTATACTTTATTGGAAATAAAGTTTATGACAAACACCCTAGATGGAAAAGGAAGGCACAAATTGGAGTAAGGAGCCATAAATTATATAAGCTCTAGCTTGAGTCCCCACTCGCACTAATCGGTAGTACGGAAAAAAGGGATTTGAATGAATTATGGCACAGAAGGATGGGGCATTTACATCATGGAGCCTTGAAGATTCTCAAGAGGACTATCATGGGAGCTCCAGAACTCAGAACAAGGAAAGATGATATCTGCAGGGGGTGCGTACTAGGGAAGTATGCCAAGGTAGCATTTCCAAGAAGCAATAGTAGGGCCAAGAGTGTATTGGAGTTGATACACTCAGACATCTGCGGTCCAATGTCCACAACTGCTCTCAGTGGTGCAAAGTATTTTGCTACCTTTATTGATGACCATTCCAGGAAAACTTGGATCTATTTTCTTAAGATGAAGTCTTTGAGCGTTTCAAAGAATTCAAGGCTTTGATAGAAAATTTAACCGGAAAGAAGATCAAGAAGTTGCAATCAGATAATAGTGGAGAGTATATCGATAAAGACTTCACCAGTTTCTATGCAAAGGAAGGCATCAAGATAGAATGGACAGCTTCATACAATCCAAAGCAGAATGGAGTTGCAGAAAGGAATAACAAGACCATTGTAGAAGTTGCAAGGGCGATGCTATATGACCAAGACATGCCCAAATTTTTGTGGGCAGAAGCCTACAATACAACTGTGTATGTGCAGAACAGGGTGCCCCATATAGAATTGGGGAAGGTGACCCTTGAGAGTGTGTTCACAGGCAACAAGCCGGAGGTGAGCCATATCAGGATATTTGGTAGTATATCGTATTGCCACGTATCCGATGAGAAGAGGAAGAAGTTGGATCAGACTGCGGAGAAGGGTTAGCTTGTGGGTTATAGTGAAAATGCGAAAGCATATCGCATCTATATTCCAGAAAACAGAAAGATTGTAGTAAGGCGAGACGTAAAATTCATGGAGGAGAGAGTCTTTAGAAGATCCCAGGAAATGGCTACAGATATGCAGGTTGAGGAGGATCCACTATTTCAGCCTCCGCGACCTACAAAGGATGGCTCGAGTGCTTCTCCACGACACAAGGATTCTGAGGAAAGTTCTTCCGAAGAAGAGCAAGCAAGAGAGTAGGCAAATCCACCCACTACCAGTGGGAGAACGAGCAGAGAGCTCCAACAAATTCTAAGGGATGCAGAAGAATTTGTTGGAGTCCCTAGAGATGGGAAGAGGGTATGTAAGAAACTTGACAGGTACCAAGCATTGGTAGCACAGGTTGGAGAACCCTCTAGCTTTCGGGAGGCAACTCAACATCAAGTGTGGGTAGATGCCATGGTGGAGGAGTATAGCTCCATCATGATGAATGATGTATGGGAAGTAGTCCCTAGACCTCAGAACAGATCGGTTGTAGGATCAAGGTGGATCTACAAGATCAAGTATGCTGCAGATGGCAGCATAGAGAAATTCAAAGCCAGGTTCGTGGCTAAGGGGTATGCATAGAAAGAAGGGATTGACTATGAAGAAACCTTCATCCCTATAGCTCGGTGCACTTCAATCAGATCCGTCATCTCTCTCGCAGTGCAGATGGGATGAGAGATTCACCAGATGGATGCCAAGACATCGTTCTTGAATGGGGTGATAGAAGAGGAAGTGTACATAGAACAACTAGAGGGCTTTGAGACACATGAGTAGAAGACTCATGTATGCAGGCTTAAGAAAGCCCTGTACGGACTGAATCAAGCCCCCAGAGCATGGTATGGGCAAATTGATAGCTACCTGCAGAAGATGGGATTCATCAAGAGTGACGTAGATCCCAAACTCTACTATCTAAGAGTAGGGGATGAGCCACTAATCTAGGTATTATATGTAGATGATTTGTTCCTTACTGGATCATCTAAGATCATCAAACACTGTAAGGAAAATTTGGCTACTGAATTTGACATGAAGGATCTGGGGCAGATGCACTATTTCCTTGGTTTGGAGGTCTGGTAGCAGAAGGGAGAAATTTTCCTTGGGCAAGGAAGATACACTATAGAGATCCTGAAGAGGTTTTAGATGGAAGACTGTAGACCCATGGCTACGCCAATGATTACAACTGGAAGAAGATAGACACGTCAGAGGGTGATGAGGTTGACCCTACCTTGTATAGGCAACTTATTGGATCATTGATGTCCCTGGTCAACACTAGACCAGACATTTGTTATGCAGTGAATACCCTCAGTCAGTTCATGGTGGAACCAAGGAGGGCTCACTGGGCAACAACCAAACATGTTCTCAGATATTTGAAGGGGACGGTTGAGTATGGGTTGAAGTACACTAAGGCCAGTGAAATCCAGTTGAGTGGGTTCACTGACGCAGATTGGGTTGGAAGCATAGTGGATCGGAAAAGTACAAGTGGGTATTGTTTTAGTCTCGGATTCGGAATGACTTCTTGGTGCAGTGGGAAACAAAAGTCCATCGCACTGAGCTCAGCCAAGACAGAGTATATGGCAGCAAGCACAACTTTGTGCAAGGCCATATGGCTTCGTAAACTGCTCATGAACTTACTCAACAAGAGGATGGAATCGACCATAATTATGTGTGATAATCAGAGTTGCATCAAGCTCTCCGAGAATCCTGTGTTTCATGACTGGTCGAAGCACATTGACATTCGGTGCCACTTCATCAGAGACTATGTCCAACAGGGAGCTGTACAATCGAGGTACATTCCTACAGGAGAACAGGTGGAAGATATCCTCATCAAGGCTCTTAGTAAAATTAAGTTTATTTACTTCAGAGAAGAGATGGGGTTGGTCAAGAACCCTTTCCAGTAAAGGAATGGGTGATCTACAGAGACAAAGGAGCTGCAGTACGGATGAGGCAGTGGCAGAGGTAGTGTCACAAGCAACAGTATAGAGGGCAACAACGCAGAGGTGAGAGGCAACAGCCAGGACATCAACAACGCAGTAGATGCTTTAGAATCAGAGTAGTACAACTAGTACCTTGCTTGAACACTTTCCTCGCTAAGTGGGAGTGTTGATTTTATAGCATCGGGAAGTGGTCCATGTCTCAAATTTTGAGGAGAGGCTTGGACATAGTATTCTAGAGAATCCATAAATCGTTTGTCTAAACTTAGGGAAATTAAATAATTAATGGGTATTAATAAAGCAAAGTGTGAATCTTCTAGAAAACAAAGATCAAGTCATCTTTTAATCTCAGCCATTGATTAAAGATATAATCTGGGCCATTGATTCATCAACAAGAAGACTATAAGAGAAGGCTTGAGGGTCATTTGGAAAGCAAGTCGGGCACATTCTCAATACCTGAAGGAAATCGATTCTGAAGTAAGAGAATTCAATTTCAGAGGGTGAGTCTGTAGAGGCGGGGTTACAGAGACAGAAGGAGGGAGAAGTCAGCAGAAACGGAGAAGAAGGAAGACAGAAGACGAAGGGAAGGCAACACTGAGCAGCAGCACTAGCCCTCCACGCAGACTTACGTAGTCCAGTCAGTGACTGCGCAGAGGGGCTACACAGATTGACGCAGAGGGTGCAGGAGGTCATCTTGTGTGTTGGGAATTCTTCCGAATTGTCCGAAAAATTCATAGCAGGTGTATGCTATTGATTCTACTCGTCATGAATTATGTAAATGATCTTTTCACTGCTGAAGATTAATACAAACCCTCATCTGCTGCATCGGTTTTCCCACATTGGGTTTTCCCGGGGACAATTGTCCAAAAATAACTGTGTTCATGTGGTCATTTCTATTGTGCTATATGTGTTTTAATTTGTTCTTCTGCATTTGATTAAAGTGAATATTACAGCTATGTTTATTTCAAAATTTATTGAAGCATCTGTAAATAACTTATCATAATAAGTAGGCGAAATAAACCAACTACTGCAGTAACAATTTTCAGAGTGAAAATTTCACAAGACAATGTGATCCTTCACTCTGTCAAGGATCAACCGTTTGGCTTTTGCCATGTTCTTCTTGAAGGCTCTCAATGGAGTCGCATCTACAGGTTTAGCTACTGCACTGTTGATGAAGGCCTTGAGTGTAATATTCCGGATAGAAATAAACAACAATATAAAGCACATAAACAAGAAACTACAGCAACTAGAGAGACATCACATGAGCAAAACACAATATGGAGAACGCTGAGCCATTTTATTAAACACTGAAAGATAAAATGAGTACAAAGGTGATCAAAATGATGGCACCTTGGCTTGCACTAGGCAAGCGTAGAAATACTCTCAGAATATATCATGGAATGGCTTCTCCCTCAATGACAGTGTAATCTCCAAGCAGTTGGTGCTGCTGTCGTGTTGCTGCTACTGCTGGAATAAACTGAATCTTTGGGGCTGCTCCCCACCTCAGAAAATTATGAAACTTTGGGAATGGCCTCTCCACCCAATACTTAGAAAAGACTAGAGAGCTTTTCGAAAATCGCTGACCTCCGAAAATGACCTCCCTTGAGGTACCACGCTGGCCCTAAATGATCTGCTGCAAAAGATGGCCTCCAACTCTACGAAAATGATGGAATATGGAAGGGCTGACCCTTTTCCAATTCTCCCAGGCTGAATCCCCTGATAAACCCTCAATCCGGAATCTCCTCCTCCAAAGACTGCGTCCTCCCTCTCATTGACTTCGCTGTCTCTGCAAGTGAGCAATCCCAATTGTGGCTGCTCCAACTCACTTTGGCAAAAGAAGGATAGAACTCCTCACCCGAGCAGGCACTCGAAGTCCCCTGGGGCTGAGGTTGGGATCTCCGCACGGAGACACTCGGTGTGCTGAACAACACTTGCAGACTTTGCTCAACAACAAAAGCGTGCTCAATGTCAAAAGACAAATATCATAGATGCATAATCAAAATGATCAAAATGAGGAGCCTCTCTCCCTTTTTATGTTTGGAGAGCCTTGCTCTCACCTAGGCCCCACCACCAACTGCGCTGTCTCCTTGAGCCACGCTGTCCCTCTAGCTCTGCGCTGACTTCGGCCCATGCTGCCCATGCTGACATCTCCCCCACCCTGCCACTTCGTCCTCTAGGCCCCATGCTGCCAAATAATCATGTCTCCAAGTGACTTTAGGAAATTCTTTTATCCTAAGTGTGAGTTAAGTGTCCCTCTTAAACCACTTTATTTCTAACTAAACTTTATTAAAGTGAAATAGTCAAAAATTAATATTTCCAATTAGCTATTGCTAATTGGGACTATTACAGTCCTCGACAAAACGTTGCTTGTCCTCAAGCAACTGCAATGATGGATGTTGTAGAATTTTCTCACTCTCCCAAGTGGCATCCTCATTCGGTAGATTCTTCCATCTTACCAGATATTCCCTGATTGTCCTGCTCCGCAGCTGCCTCTCCCTAGTGTCAATAATGGCCTCTGGCTGCAGCACTAAATGCCCCTCATCATCTGTGGGTGGGAGCTCCTCAATTGTAGTCACCTGCTGTCTCAGTGCCTTCTTCAGGCATGACACATGGAAAATATTATGAATCCTGCTACTAGTGGGTAGCTCCAACTCATATGCAACCTCCCCAATCCTGCGTGTCACCCTGTATGGTCCATAAAAGCGGGGCTTGAGCTTCTCAGCCCCTTCTACTTCAGTGTGGATTGCCAATATGGTTGCAATCGTAGGTAGACCAAATCCCCAACCTCAAACAGCCTCTCAACCCGTCCCCTGTCGACATACAGCTTTTGCTGATTTTGTGTTGTAACTATGTTACCCTTAAGAGCCCGGAGTTTATCCTGACTCTCTTGGATCCAATCCTTGGCCCTAGGGGCCTTGCTAGCACCAAACATCACGTCAGCAAAATATAATGCATGATACCCATATAAAGCATAAAATGGAGACATACCGATAGACATATGGTGAGTGGTGTTATAATAGTACTCCCCCAAGTGCAACCATCGTAACCATGCCTTTTGTTGCCCGCTGACATAGTTTCACAAGTAGCCTTCCAGCCACTTGTTCACTATCTCCGTTTGTCCATCCGTCTGTGGGTGATAACTAGTGCTCGGGGTCAACGGTGCCCACCAAACGGAAAAGTTCCTGCAAAAACCCGCCCATGAAGCGGCTATCCCTGTCACTGACAATGGTCTTTGGGAGACCATGCAATCTGAAAACATCCCTGAAGAACAACTCCGCTACCTGTGCTGCGGTGTATCGTGCTGATATAGCGAAGAAGTGTGCATACTTTGTCAGCCGATCAACGACTACAAATATGCAATCCTTGCCCTATATAGTGGGCAACCCTGTGATGAAATCCATCGAAATACTCTCCCATTTTCCCTCTGGTATGGGAAGAGGCTGCAGTAAACCCGTCGGATGGTTCATATCCCCCTTATTGCGCTGGCAAACTTTGCACTCCCTGACATGTCGGAGTACGTCCTCCTTGAGGCCCTTCCATGAGAACCTCTCTCTGATGGCCCTATAGGTCTTGGTGAGCCCCTGGTGGCCTGATAGTGGCGAATCATGTGAGCTGTGCAATATCTTCTCCTTGAGCTTGGAGCCCTCGGTCAAGAAGATCTTGTCCCTGTAGTAGATCACCTCGTCCATCACCCTGTACTTGTCATCTGTAACCTGTTCGTCCAACACCTCACAAGCAAAACGGTCCTTGGAGTACTCTACCAACAATTGAGCCCTCCAGTTCGTATCTAAAATCATCAAAGACAACGCTGTCGATTTACGCGAAAGTGCATCGGCCACCACGTTGTTCTTCCCCTTGACATACTCGATGTTGAAATCATACGCCTGGATCTTGCTGATCCATTTCTGTTGCCTCTCCTGCAACTGCTTCCGCTCTAGAAAGCATCGGAGGCTGTTGTGGTCAGTCCTCACTCTGAATCTATTCCCCACCAGGTACTGCCGAAATTTGGCCAATGCATGCATGATGGCCAACATCTCTTTGTCGTATATAACATACAACCTCTCATGTGGCAATAGCTTTCAGCTCTCAAAAGCTATGGGGTGGCCTCACTGCATCAAAACTGCGCCTATCCCCTCTCCTGATGCATCGCACTCTAGGACAAAAGGCTGTGTGAAATCTGGCAATACAAAAACTGGACAGCTGCTCATCACCTCCTTGAGCCTGTCGAAAGCCCTCTGCGCTATGTCAGTCCAACTGAATGCTCTCTTTTTGGTAAGGTCTGTAAGGGGTGCAGCAAGTTGGGAAAATCCCTTGACGAACTTCCGGTAGTAGGTGTAGATACCCACAAACCCTTGAAGCTCTGTCACATTCTTCAGCTCTAGCCAATCCCTGATGGCCCTGATCTTCTCCTTGTAGACCCTCACTTCGTCCACACCAATGATGTGCCCCAAGTAGAGCATCTCTGTCAGCCCAAACTCACATTTGGAGAGCTTAGCATAAAATTGCTGCTCCTCCAATATGTGCAATACAACCTCAATATGCTGTAGGTGTTCCTCCCATGTCCTGCTGTAGATCAAGATGTCATCGAAAAACACTAAAACAAACTTCCTCAAGTGACTGCGGAAGATGTGATTGATGCATGAATGAAAAGTGGCTGGAGCATTGGTCAGCCCGAAGGGCATCACCAAGAACTCAAAGTGACCGTAATGACATCTGAAAGCGGTTTTGGGCTTGGTTTTAAAAAACGACCGATTTGAATCGGACCAGGCCTGGTCGACTGAGCCATTAGGCTGGCCCGGACCAGGCCTGGTCGACTGAGCCATTAGGCTTGCCGATCCGACCAGGTACAAGAAACGGCCAATTGGCCGGTTTGTTACCGAGCCAGTCGGTTTTTGTACCGGCTCGGTAACAAACCGGCCGACCAGGCCTAGTCCGAGTTAACTCGGCCGAACCAATTCTGCCGGCCGGTGGGCCCAAAAACTCGCATTTTATGGACTTGAAACCGAATTTTATTCTGCTGTTAGGTTTGTTTGAGGTTGTCTAACCCCTCCCCATGCTATTTAAATAACCCAACCCCTCTCAATACCTCACATCTTTCTCATTCAATTTGCTTGAGCATTTGTGAGAGTTTTCTGAAGATTGTGGAGTTGGTTTTGGAGCAGCTTTGAGGAGTCTTTTGGGCAAGTTTTGGAGCAGCAGTGAGGAGCTTATTGGGCAAGCTTTGGAGCAGCATTGAGCTAGAGGAAGCTAGAGGTATTTATTTTTTCTCTTCTAAATCTGCCTTTGTTTGTTTTATTTATTTAACAAATCTAGCATTTGCCATTTGCATTTGCATGGTTTTTGGCATTTGCCATTTGGTGAAAGAAATGAACATAGAATGAATAATTTTTTTTTTGTTTTCATGTTCAAATTTAAACATTTTATTTCCAAGTCAAAAACTCAGTCCAAAATGGCCCCTAGAGCAAAAGACTCTGCTTGGGCATATGCTGAAATGGTTGGGGATCAAATGTTTTGCAAATTTTGCAAGAAAAAATTTAAGGAGGATGGAGGGGGCATTCATAGACTGAAACTACATTTGGCTGGTGTTAAAGGCCAAATTACTGCATGTGAAGCACCAAACATTGTGGAAATTAGGAAGCAATTGAAAGAACAATTTGACAAGTTTGAGCAAGAGAAAAATAGGCAAAAAGAAATACAGGCTGAAATTGGGAGGAAGAGGAATCTACAACATATGATGGCTGCCAACTCAAGTTTTGAATCTTTTAATTATGAGGATTCCTCATCTATCCCTTCCACTGATGCATCAAAAAACCCCTTTCGCTATGTTCCTCCCTTTAGGGAGTCTATTTCTGACAAGGGTAAGGGTGCAATGAGAAATAAGGGTACTATTAAAAGTTTTTTTGTGCCCTCATCTCCCTCTGATAGTGCAACTGCATATGGTCCTAGTCCTCCAACTGTGCAGCCCACTTTAGATGCTCATTGGAAAAAAGAATTGAGAGATGTTGCTTGTGAGTACATTGCTAGATGGTGGTATGATGTTGATATTCCCTTCAATGCTACTCGTTCACCATATTATGAACCTATTTTTGATGCCATATATACTGTTGGAAAGGGCTTCAAACCTCCTACTATGCATGAGTTAAGAGGATCTTTTTTGCAAAGAGAGATTTCAAACATTGATGATTATTTGAAAGAGTTCAAAAACTCATGGGCACGTACAGGATGTACCATCATGTCAGATGGATGGACTGATCAGAGAAACCGTACCATCATAAACTTTCTTGTCTTTTGCCCACGGGGAACCATGTTTCTAAGATCAGTTGATGCATCTGATAGGGTGAAAGATGCACAGTTGTTGTTACAGCTTTTGGATGAGGTTGTTGAAGAGGTGGGGGTGGCAAAATGTTGTTCAAATCATCACAGAAAATGCCTCTAACTATGTTCTTGCTGGTAAATTGTTAGAGGAAAAACACCCAACTATCTTTTGGACCCCATGTGCTGCACATTGCATAGACCTCATGCTTGAGGATATTGGCAAAATAGACTGGATCAAGAACACTGTAGAGCATGCCAAATGCATCACAAAATATATTTACAATCACTCATGGACTCTGAGTCTGATGAGGAAATACACAGGGGGCAAGGAACTTATTAGGCCTGCCATCACTAGATTTGCAACACATTTTTTGACATTGCAATCTATGTTTGCCCAACATAGAAACTTGCAAAAGATGTTTTCTAGTGATGAATGGAATGAAAGTCAGTGGTCTCGCAAACAAGATGGCAAAGATGTGAAAAGGAAAGTCATTGAAGAAATATTTTGGAAAAAGGTAGCAAAGATTGTGAAACTTGCTGAGCCATTGGTTAAGGTGTTGCACTTGGTGGATGGGGAAAGATTGGCTATGGGCTTCATTTATGAGGCTATGGATCAAGCAAAGGAGCAGATAAGGGCAGCATGCAAGGACAGAGTGGCTAAGTATGGGCCCATTTGGGAAATCATTGATCAAAGATGGAACAATCAACTCCATCGCCCGATACATGCAGCTGGGTATTTTCTGAACTCAAGGTATCATTATAAAGCTCAGGAAACAGGAGCTTTGACTGGGGAGGTTAGAGATGGATTGATTGACTGCATTGATCGCATGATCCCCACAGAGAGTGAGCAGTTGAAGATACACAAGCAGATCACTATGTTTAGCCATGCCACTGGTACCTTTGGCAAGAACCTTGCAAGGATTGCAAGGGAATCAGATGAGCCAGGTAAACAAAGAATTTCAATTTTCAAATTTCAATTTTATAATTTATTATTTTGTATAATTGTTTATAAAATTATAATTTCAATTTCAAAGTTGGATATAAATTGTTGAGCTAACTGAAACTCATTTTTTGTAGCACAATGGTGGGAGGCATTTGGTAGCCACTGTTCTGAATTGCAGAGGTTTGCAATCCGCATTTTAAGTCAAACTTGTAGTGCTTCTGGGTGTGAGCGCAATTGATCTGTCTTTGAGAGGATTCACACAAAGAAGAGAAACCGTTTGGAGCAAAAACAGTTAAATGATCTAGTGTTTGTCTAGTACAACCTTCGACTAAGACGGAACCAATTGCTGAACAAAAGACCTGATTCAGATCCCATTGTGTTGGAGGATATTGATCCAACATCAGATTGGGTAGTGGAGTCTTGTCCACCACAGTTTGACATAGATGGGGGGATTGAATTCGATTTAGTGATGGAGGATACTATGCTCAATGTAGATCCACTAGTAGCAGACCCAGTCCCAAGCCATCCAGTTGCAGGTGCAGACACTTCCTCTAGTCAGCCACGATGGAGACGCATAGCTCGTTTATCTGATTCTCAAGGTGGTAAGGGCAAGGGTATAGTTCCAGTTGAGGATGTTGATTCAGAGGAGGAGGCGGAGCGAGCGTTTTCCCCCTCTAGTTCAGAGTTTGAGGAAGAGGACATTGGCTTGTCACAGTCAGATGACTAGCAGACTGCAGTAGTTACTAGTGACTATTCATGTTTTGTTGTAGAGGCCATTTAGAGCCTCCTTAGTTATGTTTTTTGTTTTGATCTCTATATCATCATCATGTATTGGTCCTTGGACAGTGCACTGGGTGCAATTTTGATATAATGGATATATCCATGAGCCTACTTCGATCATATGTTGTCTTTTGTCTATATTGTAATGCTTTGTGTTTGGAAACATGAATAAAAATCTTTAAATTTATGTTTTTGTACAAAAAAATTAATATTTAATGTATTAATTACAAAAACC